>JAHWLE010000540.1:0-20879 GCA_024679135.1 Phytophthora foliorum | reverse complement strand
CCGTGGATGTCCTGGACGTGGACACCGCCTTCTTCACGGGCAACAACGCGCCGCGCGTGTCCATCCAAGCCGCGGACTTTTCTCAAGGCAGCGAGGCCAACTCGGCGCTGCGGATCCTCACGGCCAAGGCCACGGAAGAACGCGCCATGGGAGTGTGTGCATCACCCGAGCAGCTCGAGCTGGCGGAGCAGCTCCAGTCGCACCAGTGGACGGAGATCGTGCCTCCCACGAAGCTCGGACCCGGGTACGCCGAGACGCGGCACAATCTGCTGCGTGTGCCGCCGTCCAAGCGCGGGCCGTGGACTCATTTGCGAGTCAACATGTTCCCGGACGGAGGAATCGCACGACTGCGAGTGTATGGAGAGGTGGTGGTGGACTGGACCCGTGTGCCAACGACCAAGATGCTGGATCTTGTGAGCGTTGCGCACGGAGGAAAGGTGGTGGGCTTTAACGACGCTCACTACGGCCACCCGCGCAACTTGATGGCACCGGGACGCAGCAAGACGATGGCGGACGGGTGGGAGACTGCTCGCAAGGCAACTCGTCCTGCCATTTTGACAGCCGATCCCAAGACTGGACTGCTGCAAGTGCCTGGGAAGGACTGGGTTGTGCTCAAGCTCGGGCACTTGGGAGTGATCCAACAAGTTGAAGTGGACACGAACCATTTTAAGGGCAATTTTCCTGAGAGTTGTGTCGTTTACGGCACGAGGTTCTATGGTAACGGAGGTGAAGACAAATTACTGGAACATGGGACTGCCGAGTGGGAAGTCGTGCTTCCCCGTGTGAAGCTGGAGGCGCACAAACAGCAATACTTTTCTGTCGCGGACGGCAACGTGAATCTCATTGCCGCCGGTATTAACTACATCAAGCTTGAGATGTTCCCCGATGGCGGTATCAGCCGTCTCCGGTTGATCGGTCACAAGAAGGACGCTACTGCACGGCTGTAATTGGTCTGATGCAAGTAGCGATTAGTACGAGTCTTCAGCTCCGATAGTTTGCGCCTGAGTATGGTCTCTCCCATCTTCACAGCGGTACAAGGAATTCCTTGGCGGCCGAAAGTAGATGCCTTCCCTGCAAACAAATACGTCCACACAACAAACCAATGTAAATACCGATAGCTTGTGCCTTCCTTGAGCTTGTCAAAGATGCGCACCTCAAGAGATGCGATATGGGAAGGTTACGAATACGAGCCAGGTGGGTGTTTGCCGAGGCACGGAGTGTCGCCGCAGCGTCGTTAGCACGGATTGTAGCCGTCGGGCGAGTCGAATTACCTGAAAGCGATTTCGACTGTGACTTCGAATCCGAGCAGGTTTTCGCTCGGGCTGCAAACAGTTTGAGTACTGCTTCGCTAGAGGTGAACAACTCGACATTGGGGCGGCGGTGACCGTTTGCTATCGCAACTTTCAGTGGACGCTTCGGCGCCTTGCTTAGTTGTGCCTTGCTTGAATTCTTGAAATCGAAAGCCTTACTGGTTGCATCAATCTCGTCTAGTGCGTGTAAAATAGTGCTTTGGAACGCGTGCAGGGGTATATTCCCGTTGCCAAAAGTATCGAATCGATAGAGAAGACGGCAACAGTCTGGTGCTGGAAGAGGCTTTAGCCCTAAAATGCTGTGAAAGCTTCTCAGGTTTCCAACAAAATCTGGCCACGGTACCATGGGCGCTTCCCCATCGTTGGTATTTTCACTGTGGTCTGTATCATTGTTGTTGCGGTGAACTCGATCAGCATCTCCTTCACTTAGCCCAAAGCTTTGTACCAACGCGAAAACTACCATTTCACGCCTTGCATTTGCTTGTCTTCGGATTTGATGAACGTATTGTTTCCAGAAGAACTAATTACAATCAAGACAAAACGAACATACAACCCGTGACTGTTAGCGAGTTAGCACAAAGGAGCCAGACGTTATGCAATGCCATTTACCTGATGAAATGGGTCTACAAGAAACGTGCGAAGTGTGCAAAATGTAATACCCGCACTGTTGGGTGATGACAGGGCTTGGATACCTCGAAAAAGCGCGAACCATTCTTGCTTCAGCACAGCAGCCACTTCATCGAATCCTAAAGCTGTGGAGTGGATTATCAATTCACGCAAGTGAATGACACTGTTCACACTTGCATTATTGTACCTAGAGCAATTCTCGAATTGCTGCGACCCAGGATCTATGAGCGTGGCTAATAGGAAAAAAAGTTCCTCGATCTTCTTGCCCTCTGCAGCTTGCCACAGGAAGTCACTGAGCTGCTCTTTTAGTCGAGTGATGCGGCCGCTTTGTGCAGTCTCAGGGAAGTCGTGACTTTCGTGTCCATACCGTCTAACCCGAAGGTCATTCGACTGTACCGTGTAGAATAGATCGCCATTAGTTCGCCGCCACGACACAATTGAGTGATGTACGCCCACTATGTTAGGATTGACCGGGGCTAAAGCTTCTCGGACAGCGCACTGGTGGGGGTGATACACGCTGCCTAGGAAGTCAAAAGGGATTTGTTGAACAGACAAACCGGTAGCAGCAGCTTTCAAACGAGCATTCTCGTTGTCGATCGGGACATTGTTTGGGCTCTCTTTTGCACTAACGTTTGGCTTCTCCAACCATGTCGCAATTCGAAACGCTACTTTTGATGCCATCAGCTCAGCCCATGCTGGAAGAATAGAGTTGAGGCCCGGCGAGTCTTCACTCCGATTAGATCGTTGCTCCCGATTGTATAAGACTGGAGTAGTAGCGATGTAGGGATTCCATAGGATGAAGGGGCATTCTGGGTGATGCAGTAGTTCACGTTGTGTATCATCCTCGCGATCAAAATCAAACGGAAGTTCGTCACATTCTACGTCATATGTAGATGCCCAAGGAGAACAAAAAACTGCATCTCTGAGTGCTGAGTGTTGTAGTATGGAAGACAGAAAATACGAAAACTGTGCAGCTGATGGAGATTTTGCTATAGCGGACTGGTACTTGGACCATACAACGCCGTGATTCTCTGTAATAATTTGGTTTCGTTCTTGATGGGCTAGGCAGCAGCTTACAATTAATACTGGAGAGCGATCGTCATTATCATCTTCAGAATGATGATTCGTGTCGTAAATGAAGTAGTCTCCTGGTGATGGAAATCGCAATTTCACCACGGCAAGATTTTGACCAGCGCTGCTAATCACATCGAGGTGGGTTAGTCCATATTGCCACTGATTATCGCGGAATTCCACCTGAATAGCGGGGTTCAAGTCGTTTGTTGTAGATTCGATCAGCACAATCACATCATCGTTGGTGTGCACACGAATACGTTTAGATTGCAGTTTGTACCAGTTCGTATCTACTCGCTCTTGGATTTCAGTCACGTTTCCTTCGACGTGTATACCTAAGATATTAATCGCGTTGTCTTGGTTTCCTTGTGCCGTCGGAATAGTCTCAACCTCATCTTCACTTTCGTGTGCTACGTCAACTTCAAACTTACCACCGATAATATTTCCAATAACACTTCCAAGTGAAATAATAGTCTTTCCGGTCGATTGAGCAAGAAGAATTATATCGACCGATGAATTCACCTGGAATCTTTTGTCTAGCCTTTTTGGTGTCACAGACAAAATTGACACACGTGCTTGATCATTATTCACTTGTTCGTCTGAAGTCAATACAGAATCATCATGTTGCAGAGTTAGCGTAAACAAGTTGTCGATACCATTGCCTGCCGGCAAAGCCTCAATTGCAGCTGCCGCAGTTTTGGTGATCGCCTGAGCTCGAACACAAATTTGAGCACCTACACCAATTTGTAAGCAAGGTATCCCCTCTTCAATTTTTTGACGGGACGCTGCACTGGCATTAATTTCGTTGACAACCCAACCAAGTGACGTTTCTTGCTCAGAGCTACGAACACCAGTACGAAACAACCATGTTGAGCATTCCAAACCCATAGAACAACTCTTAAATTTGCTCTGCTCGACTCCGAAGGAGAATATTTCCACAGGAAGCAGTGCACAGGTGCCTGCTGATCCAACACCCCATTTGAAAGCCCGTTCAATCGAGACACGCGTAGTTTTTAAGACTCGAAGTAACAGGAGGGCAGATGTGTTCCCTCCGCATCGAACTTCTGCCTGCAGATCAAAGGATGCCAACCCAAGCTCTACAGGACGTGGCACTGCAACAAGCACCGGCTGGAAATATTCACAAAATTTGCTTTTGGCACCACACGCGCCAGAAGCATTGCTTCCCCATGCATACACCTCGCCGCTTTTTGACACTGCTACAGTGTGGTTCCAGCCACAGGATATAGCGACAATGCTATGATTTGTTTCTTGACTAAAGAAATCGACTTGTGAAGGGTGGTCACAGTCCACGTTAGAGGCCGTCGAACCAAGACCAAGCTGACCCGAGCTTCCATACCCCCACGTGAAAACACATCCGCTTTCGGTCAATAGCACTACATGCTCAACGCCAGCTGCTGCGTCGACCAACCGAGTGTTTTCTTTCAGCAACGGAAATTTAACTGGTACGCCCTGACGCACAAACGGCGCGTCTTTTTCCGCACACGGCAACAACCCCCAATGCCAAAGCGTCGACGAA
This sequence comes from Phytophthora foliorum, assembly GCA_024679135.1. Taxonomy (NCBI): domain Eukaryota; phylum Oomycota; class Peronosporomycetes; order Peronosporales; family Peronosporaceae; genus Phytophthora; species Phytophthora foliorum. The sequence continues at coordinate 16,334 of JAHWLE010000540.1, read as the reverse complement.
CCTCGACAGAGCAAGTAAGTTGAAAACACACCACAGCGTAAAAGTAATGGATGGGTTTTGTCCGAGTTCTGCAAGAACATTTGCATATCCGGGGATGCTGTAATTAGTGTCATCGTCGACGCAGTCTGGCACTCTCCAAGGCCAAGCTGCCCATACTCTCCAACCCCCCATGCGAAAAGTCTACGTTGCTTCCCATCTGCATCTCCAACTTCACCAAGCACCACGCAGTGGGTAGCTCCACAAGCGACCTGCAGCACTTGAACTTTCTCCGTCATGGGGAGTTCGAGCGGACAGCAGGTCGAATCACAAACGTGACCCGCTTGCCGTTCTCGCTCTCGCAGTGATAATCGCTTGAATTGAGTTCCGACCGCATGGGCGCGACTACGTCGTCGGCCTTGACGCAGCAAAAACTTTTCGTACGAGACTCGGTGAGGCATCTCTCCACACTGCAACAACCTCCCACTTGAAGTCAAATAAACTGCAAAATCCCTTGCAGTCGCCATGTCTGCAATCTCAACACCGTCTTCCAGCATCAAGTTGGTTGCCACCGCCCATTTCCACGCCAAATGGTTCTTCCGAGCCACGAGCTCGCATCGAAGTGCCATATTTCGACCAAAACCGCGTCTTGGCGTCGTTTCACATCAAACCTGTCGTTTGGCATTCCCAAAAGTATATGCGGTTCAGTAGGATCTGCGATCATTTTCCTGACTATTTGCAGACATGTCAGGCGTCGAGTCCCTGGGCGATGGCGACGTGCGCGAGCGGCTGCTGCCCGCGCGGACGCGTCAACCGTCCCAGGACGACGAGGAGGAGCGAGACAGCTTCACGCACGAGGAGCTGCTGCATTCCATTGGCTCCTTCTCCGCTGTGGTGTGGCCCGTGGCACTCACGATGGTGCTCGCCAGGTGCCCAAAAGCTCTTTTTACTCTTTTTGAATAAGAAGTTAAACTGACGTACAATTGATTGTTGCGATGCTAGTTTTGTGTCGCTGAATGTCGTGGACCCAGTGTCGGCCAAGGCGCTCGCGGAGTACGTGACCAAGCTGATGAGGAGGGTGCAGTCTGAGTCTGATAACATGTTGCGACGCTGCAGAGCCTACTTGGTGTATGGACCGGATCAGGACAAAGGGGCGTCAACCGGTACAAAAGTGACAGATGCGTTGGTGAACGCGCTGGCCATCGTGTCGTTCTTCCTCGTGGCGACGTTCGTGATTGTGTGCTGCTACAAGTTCAACTTCAACAGGGTGAGGCGGCCACTAGATCCTTGTGTTGAGACTGTGTCAATGGCAAAGTAATGTTGCTGATCTCTGTGTGTGTGGCATTGCAGATGCTGATCGGGTACATGATGTTTTCATCGGCGATGCTGCTCGGCATGCTGGGTGGGAACATGCTGGTCATTGTAATTGCCAAGATGCAGATCCCCGTCGATGTGTTCACGCTGCTTTTTGCCATGTACAACTTCTCAGTAGTTGGTGTGTTGGCCATATTTTACCAGAAGGGTACGCCGATGTGGCTGACCCAGGCATACTTGGTGGCTACGTCGGTAATCATGGCTTGGCAGCTGGGTCAGTTTCCAGAGTGGAGCACGTGGGCGTTGGTGATTGTACTCGCGTTCTATGATTTGTGCGCTGTTCTTACACCGTGTGGGCCGCTGAAATGGCTCGTGAATCTTGTGCAGCAGGAGGGGCGTCCACTGCCTGGTAAGGATCATGAGAGGCTCGGTAACTTGTTCGCATTTCTTTTCTAACTGAGTAATGGGCGTTCGTATTTGCAGGTCTTCTTTACGAAGCGGAAATTCGTCGTGACCATTCAAGTAGCGCAGCTACACCCGTGCACGATAATGTGTATTACCAATGCGAGTCAGAAATCCCTCTACGTCTTGGTTCACCGCGTGATGCACCAGCAGCCCCCACATCTACTACCTCTGCGTCTCTGACACCTCGTCAAGCACAGCTACGCATTCGGCTGATTGATTTCTACACAAAGCACAACCCATCGGCAATTTCCCGTGTGGACAAAATTATAGAGCGTTATCATGGTCGAGAAGCTGAGCTGTGGCACGATCTGTGCCAGAAGTACATCACTGATGAAGGAGGTACTGTTAGTTGTGTAAAAACTTTACTTGTAGCATTGTGGTTGACGTGCTGTTATGTGCTGTGAACTGCAGAGGTAGACGAGACGATCAAGCTGGGATTAGGCGATTTCGTCTTTTACAGCGTGTTGGTGTCTCGAGCAGCCAAGTACGATTTTTCGGCAATGATCGGGTGTTTGGTGTCGGTTCTCATGGTACGCGTTTCCTTCTCGATCTGAATATAGTTACGTGTGTGCTTACCAGTTTGCATGTCGTTATTTCAGGGTCTGGGAGGTACATTGTTTCTACTCGGAATGTACCAGAAGGCACTTCCCGCCCTGCCGATCTCTATTCTGCTGGCCGTCTTGATGTACTTTTGGCTCCGAGTGGTGTTCGTGGACTTCGTAAGCAGTGCACTAAATATCGGCGTACCCCTATAACACATCAGGTAGATGCGAGTGCCATTAGGAAGCTTATAGAAAATTTTCTGCTTGGATGCTGTCTTGAAGAAATGAGGTCAAGAACGTAAACCCTAAGAAGTGAAGAGCTTCAAGCTCGATTTTCCACGGCAGCGAGTCTCCCAGCCACATTTCGACTTCGCTCTTGTATCGTTCGTTGGCCTGCATCACCAAATACAGGTCAGACACTGGATTCGGAGCCATAAAGTCATCCTTATCCTGTTCACCTGGATAAAACTTGCACGCATAAGGGAGTCTGCTACGGTAATGTCTTTCCGAGTCAGAGCCTTAAGAGATGACTGCGGCAAGCCCAAGCTCGCGATTTGAGATGGACGAAGTCCAATCCACTTGATATCAACGGCTGCGAACACAAGTGAATACTTACGTGCTAATGGGGTCAACCGAAACAAGATACCTTTAGTCAAGCGTACCATATTGTAGCGACTCCAGTGGCATCCGAGCCGACCCCAACTTGTATGTGAGCTACAAAATGAACGTGTAAGTGCGCGCTCCAATTATTTTTGTGCGTCGTCACCTCATACCATGATAGACAGACCGAACGGGTTGCAATCACACAGGCCAAGGACTGGAATTCCGAGAGCATGACTCAGCAGGCTCACAAACATTCTGACCGCAACGACTTCAGTGTGAGTAGCTGCAGGAAGTGACTAGCTACGTCCTGAATAGATATACCTAGTTGCTAGATCTGGAAATCCACGGCCGGTGATCAAGATGCTTGGGACCTTCTCGAAAAACTTATCCTCTCTAGCATGATGGTACACTCGGTAAAATTAAACAGTATCAAACCCAACACTTAACGCGTACCTCAGTCGATTAAAAATTCCTTCAGTAAAACTACACGTCAGTAAGTCAAGCATTTTTCTTGCATTGTTTTCACCTACCGTCCTTTTCGACCACAACGATGAACATTGCATTGCTGTGCCTGGAGAACAGTTAAACAAAATGAGTGCTACAATCCAATAGTCATAACCACGTATTGTGTTGCATACACATCACTAGGCTTTAGCTGCAAAAGCTCTTGAGTGATAGAGACCTCTTCTCCGCTCCCGAAATGTCTCCACTGACCATCTCTCTACGGGTCCCAGTATTAATAAGGTAAGGCTGCCGGTATTCAGCCTCAACCATGCAGCGATAACTTGCCGAAATACTTAAATCCCCAGTGAAGCATCCTTTTGTCGCGCCGACAATATTCATGCTTCCTCTTGGAACACCTACAATGCTTCCAGCATCTGCAAACGTAGGCATATATCGTTGGAAAGAAATACTGGTTGAGAACGTCGGCATTTGAGAAATTCCAACCTAGAATCGCTTCGTCGGCTTCGCTTTGGCCTTTAAAGAATGGATGCAGATAGTAAACATCTCGCTGTAACACATTCAAGCAGTTGAATAACTACCAAGAGAAGATGCCAACTAATGGAAATCAGAGCGACGAACCTGAGTTGCTGTTTTGCCTTCTGTGAGCAGAGCGTGCGCTGTCTGCAAGATGAGCCAGATTCCAGTGTATCTCCTGCCTCCCTGTCGATTCTGTACACGACCGGTTGATCAGCAATGATCCATAGCAATTAACAGAACGTTATCCACTCGCATACCAGCTTGACCCAGCGTTTGTCGTTGCCGTGCATTTGTCGCTGGCTCTCGTGATCGTAGATCATCGCCGACGAATTGCGCTTCAACTTCACTCCAAGTCAACAAAACTTCCCTTATCCAAGACCAAAGAGATCGCTCTACTGCTTACAGCCTCCAGCTCCAGTACTTTCCCCTCCTGCACCGTGACAACGTCAATCATCGCACTCAAATTAACCAATGCGCATGTCTTGACCGCACCGATAGGGTCTGCAAGAACTCCGCAGCCAGCACCTCAATACGCCGCAAAACCTGCCCACGACTGTGATCAGCGTCACGAACATACTAAATACACTCTCGAGGAGAACCGCTACCTCATCGCGTGAGAAGGTGTTCCATCCAGTCGCCGCTGCTGCCTCTCGCCCGCCTGCTGTGGCCATGGCGGCACTTTGAAGAATGACAATCACTCCTGCGCACTTCAACTTCAACCTCTTTATAAGGATTCCGCACTCGTTTGCATTCACAAAATCGGAAAAACCATGTCGTCAAAATTGGACTGTTGGCATTTAGGTCAAGCGGATGCCCGAGAACGAGTCGCTGTCCTGGCGCGGTGTATTGCTCCGGGCGCGCAGGAAGCACGTACGGCCACGCCAGAACGTAAACGACTGGCACTCGGCCTGTTCGCAGCACAGCTGCTCGCACTCATCTACATTGGCAACTTGCTTGCTCATGATGTCGTTGGCGTCGCCCCCGCTGTCCATCCAGGAGCTGGAGAAGTGCTGAAAAAAGCACTTTTTCCGCGTCCACTTGGCCACGCCCTCGTCAGTCTTCGCGCTGCGTCGAGACACTTCGTTTCCTTCTAGTTGCAGGTCCAGAGGGGAGATGGGCGTCATGTACGGGGCGAAGAGCGCCATGGAGCCCGTGTGCACGCAGAATGGGCCCGTCAACGAGTTGCAGTCGCCGGCATCAACGGGGCCGACGTCACTCTTCGTGATCTGCTGCAATTTTGACGGTGCCTCTGTTGCTCCACTGCTGCCGCTCTGGGCTATGGCGCATGACAGCCACAGGAAGATGGAGAGCGCAGCGAAGAGCAGCCGCGCCGCCATGCTGGTCCCACGATTTGACCGAATAGCCATGGAGCGATGCGATTGGCCAAAACTAAACGTGGATACAGCTTTGGATCGCGGCGAAAGGTCATTGACAGATCGAGCGCTGCCATGTCGATTGTCTACACGCTGGTGGCGCGGCAGCAGAGCGTGCTGTGCGAGCACACGGACCAGAGTGGCAACTTCCCCACTGTCACGCGCGCCGTGCTCAAGCACTTGGCGCAGCACGAGCCCAGCGCGTCGGTCGCGGCCTCCAAGAGCGTGTTCCCATACAACGAGTTCAACTTCTTCTTCCTGCACGACGATGGCATCACGTACATGTGCATGGCGGAAGAGCGCGTGCATGCGAACGTGGCGTTCATGATGCTGGCCGAGCTGCAGACGCTGTTTCAGGCAAAGTACAAGCAGCAGGCGCAGACAGCTCTGGCGTACGCGATGGCGCCCTTCAATCCGACGCTGGACACGCTCATGAAGAAGTACGACAACTACAAACTAGAGACGCCTATGTCACAGGTGCGGCAGAAGATGGAGCGCGTCAAGACGCTCATGATTGAAAACGTCAACCAGGTGCGGACGTCTGCAGCTTCGTATGTTGTGCTATGAGTCTTTCTAACACTTTTGTTCTTTGCGGACAGTTGATGGAGCGTGGTGAGAAGATCGAGCTGCTGGTCACACGTACAAACAAACTTCAGCAGGACGCCATGAAGTATGAAAAATCCGCCAAGAAGCTCAAGAACGCGTATTGGTGGATGAACGTCAAATACTGGATCTACTCTGCGTTGGCACTGGCTGTACTCGCGCTGGTCGTGACGTTTACCATTTGTGGAACGGACCTGTCCAGCTGTGCTGCTCGCATCGGGAACAAGGCTGAAGATGGAATAGATAAAGTCGCCGTCGCGACTTCTGGAGTAGCAGCGAACGCCGCCAACGCAGCAGACAAAGCATCTACGGGCGTAGCAGGTGGTCCATAGGTGAAAACTAATGAAATCCTGTTTGTAATCTTTTTCATTAGTGGCGAGGACACCAACACCAAAAAATCTTGGGATGAACGCCAAAAGCTAAGGCGCTGATGCCCGCTTTTCACCAGTAAAGTGTTTAAAGACATGCTGCTTACATGTCGCCCGAGGAGGCCGTGTCCGCAGCGGCCTTCTGCAACAGCTCTTCCGTCTCCTTCTCGGTCAGTTGGCGGTGCACAATCTTGCCCTCAGCGTTCCGCGTGACCGTCGTGAACTCAAGCTTCTCTGCGGTTGGGGAGGTCGAGTCCATGGTCTTGTTCATGACCTTCACTGAGAAGGCCAGGGCCTCTTCCACCGTCATGCCCTCCTCGTATTCGCTCTTGAGCATGCTCTTAGCGGCGCGGTTGTTGGCACCGATGGCGGTGGCCTTCCAGCCGCCGTAGTTTCCACTGGGGTCACTGTGGTACAGCTGGAAGCCGTGGTGGCGGTCCCAGCCAGCGTACAAGAAGGACACACCAAAGGGGCGCTGGCCGCCGAACTGCGTGTACGCCTGCTTGTAGTTGCAAATGGTCTGCACCAGCTGCTCGCACGGCTCCTTCTCCTGGTACGCCAGCTCGTAGCGCTGCGCCGACAGACGCGCGTAGTTCACGAGGATGTTGGCGTCGGCCGTGAGACCGGCCACGGCGCAGATCAGGTGGTCGTCCAGCTTGATGGTCTTCTCGCTCGTCTTGCTGGGGGTCAGCAGCTTCGACACCGTCTTCTTCTCCGCTGTAGCAGAAAAGATCGCGTCGTCATGTCAGCGGCAACACATAGCAAAAAGGATGTGGCTTCTACTGACCTGCAATCACGATGCCGTCCTTTGCGAGGATGCCCACGGCCGAGCCGGCGTTGTTGATGGCCTCCATGGCGTATTCCACCTGGAAGAGGCGGCCTAGGATCCACACGCGTAAAGTTCATCGTTCATGCGATACATTAGACATTGGAGACGGATTGGAACGGGAAGTGAAGACGTGGATGACTGTAGGTAGGAAGCAGGCGCACCTTCCGGGGAGAAGGTGGTTGTGCGGCCGTCGTATCGTCTCGACATGGGGCTTCTCGGTGCTGCTCGGTGATCTTTTGGCGTATCTGACTGAAAAGGGGGGAGAAGTCGACAGTCTATAGTAATACCTATATTAGCACAGATTGACCAATAAAACTCGAATTTTAGGTTCATTATTGTGTAGCCATCTGACGGCGAAGCTCGGTGGACGAGATGTCGTTGCGGAACGCAGACTCGGGCAGCGGGATGAAAAGGTGGCGGAACACGGGCGGCACGTACTTTTCCAGTACTTCATCGGCGGATATGAAGCGGTTCTCCACCTTGTTGTCAAACCGACCAGCCACCACGAAGGAGCAGTCGTTGCGCGCGATGTGGTCCAGCGCCAGCACCGTCTTGTGCTCGTCCATGTCATAATACTTCTTGTCCACGATGCGAACTGCTGTGTCGGCGCCAATAACGAACGCGCAGCCAGGCAGCAGCTCAGCCTTCTGCCCGAAGAGCGTGGCATTCGTGACCAGCACGGGCCACGCACCAAGTCCCGACGAGTTGTTGTGCGCGAACTGCGCGACGCGGGTGGCGATCGTAGACGATTCAATTGCACCTTTGTCAGCATTGGCTACTGCAAGCTCGAATGCTACAGGCAACTCGACGCCCGTCCGCGACTTGATCAGCTGCTGAGCAACGCGGGCCAGATCCACATGGCCCTCGTGCAGCGGGTTGAAAGAGCCGGGCAGGATCAATCCGCGAAAGTCAAACCCTCGCGTCGCTGCAGTCATATCGCCGTCACTTGTTTCCTCCGGCAAAAACGCAACGCTAGTGAGTTGATTTGAGTTTCCACTGCAAATATCATGCAGCGGGTCGCTTGCACTCGCGTCTTCTTTGCTGTCGGGAGTCAATTTCACAAATGCATCGCTCCCGGACTGCGCAGACATCAGCTCGCCATGCAAAGCCGCGCAAGTCTCGGAATCCGCATCAGCGGCCTTGGCCAGAAGATACACGAGCCAGTGACTCACAATATGATCTTCCTCGGTCCTCGAGCGCCCCAGCGTCTTGTCCAATTGGAGATGGTACGTCTCACATGCTGGTCGCAGAAACGTAATGCTATTGCCGACAGAGTGAGCTCGACACACTGACAGGAAGCACTCGTGCGGTCCTTTCTTGGGGTAATTGGTTGCCAGTCCAGCCGTGCACGCGATGCCCAGAGCCGCTCGGAAGCGCTTCAACGCGTTGGGCACCGCCGCCGCAGCTTGTGCGTCGTCCTCTTCCGCCTCCTGTCGCGTCATTTCGTTCGCCTGTTTCCACGCAGCCATCGCCATGCGCTCCGACGTCTCCGCAGAGCAAAATTTGAGCTTGGAGGATGTCGAGGGCACCGAGCTCAGAAACGACTGCAGACTCGCGCGCGAGTAAGGAACTGCGAAGTGCAGCATGGTGGAGGAGCTGCCTGGGCAGAAGAGGCTCTCGGCCACGGATACGCCGCCGCCCGTCACCGCCGCCACCACCTTCACGTGCGGCTCGCGGGCGTACACGGCCGTCAGCAGGCGCTCGATCATCGCCATCGTCCTAAAAATGCTTTGATGAGCGTCGCAAAATCACAATTGGACACAAATTTTGTGTCGACGCATTCAAATATGGGCCGCGGACCATCGCTGACTAGCGCCGAGCGCGAGCGCATCAAGAGCATGTGGAGCGCCGGCGACAGTCTGCGGGCCATCACGAAGACGCTGAAGCGCTCGTACGACACGGTGCACCGCGTGTTGGAAGGCCCTCCTCCGTCAAAGCGACAGGGTGCACCACGACGTCTGTCCGACCAGCAGGTTGAGGAATTGGCACAAGTGGCTACAGCGGAGAAGCTCACTGCAAAGCAATTGAAGGACAAGTTCGGCTTCGAGTGCTCGACACGTACAATCCAGCGGGCACTAGTGAAGCATACAGGACACAAACGCCAGCGCGATGAAGACGATAGTTGGAGCTCAGAGGCGGAGACTTGCTACGCTCCGATAACGACCTCTGGAGATGAAGGTGACGATGCCCACTTTAGAATTGAGGAGGAGCAGACTCAAACGCATAGGAATAAAGCAGTGGGTGGTGATGCTGCTGTGGTTGTTGAGCAGAACTCAATGTTGATAATTAGTCAGGCTTCGAGTGAAGAGTGTTCGAGCTCTATTTCCCCAAGAGATCCGGCGAGTGCTTCGTCTTGGGGCGGTGACTCCGTAGCGGCAATTTCACTGCAACAAGGACAAAGCTGTCGGTCTCGTCCGCGGGTTGTCGATAATGTACCAGATGCGGCGATACCCCGGCCAACTGCGGTCTTGTCGGCATCCCCGACAACCTCAACTCGCCCGAAGGATTCTCGTCCTTTGGAGCTTGCAGACGTCATCCAGGCGCAAAATGAGCTGTTGGACAGTGTAGTCGCGCAACTTGAGCGGCAATCTGACACCATGGAAGTGCTCCTTCGGCATCTACTTAATCAAGAAACACAGCATACATACAGTGGCATCGGATAATAACAATGAATGAATAGTAAGCACAAGCAATGAGTTGCACATGCAAATGGCTTGCAATATTCATTACGCGACTGGTGCTGGCAGGCCTAGCAATCCAAGCTATCATCATGACTAAACACCGTGTTCATTCCACGCCAAACTGTCGCTGTCTCTTTCTTTGATACTTTTCCCCGTTCGTGAAGGATTCGCGCCCGACAGGTGTCGTTAGCCAGTCACGTCCCCCTCATCAACCGAATGGCCGAATGTCTACATGCCCTCCTCCTCGTCTTCCTCTAGAAAGCCGCGTGAAGGCATATAGCCGCGAGGGCTCTTAGCAGCAGCACGCTCCGCCGGGTGAAGCATCCGAGACCTTTCATCTTCCAAGTCGTAGTCGTCATCCATGGACTGCTCCTCCAGCGGCATGTACTCGGCCAGAATGCTGCGCACTTGGTCGCGCATGTGACGCTGCGTACGGCGCCAGTAGACAAATCCACCCGCAGCCACGATACCCACAAACGCAAGCATCACAACCACCAGCGACGTAAAAGAGTAGCCACCATTGCCCGTGATGGCAGCCGCATTCGCGAGGCTGCCCACCTTCACGCAGTCCAAGAGGCCAACCGACGACTGGCTAGCGCACGAGCATACCTCAGGAGGGTCGTGGACGCCATAGCCTGCGCACACCATGCCCAAAATGCTGGTCGGGTCCACGCGGCCACGAGCGTGCACTCCGTCCACGTACAACGCTGGTAGGCGCAGGAGCTGGAGTGCCGTCTGCTCCTTAAGCTCCTCCTCGAGCAGTGGGTTCACCTCATCCACATTGACGCCGTAGGGCTGCATACATTCTTCCACCGCCTTGATGTCAATGCTCAGCTCCTTCATAACCTTCTCTGCGCAAGATCGCTCGCGAAAAATGTTCTCATCCTTTCCACAAGCATCGCCAGACGCCTTTACATACTTCCACCACTTCAAGCCGACACCTGGGTCTGCCTTACTCTCGATGCTCCAGATGCACTTGCGCCGCAGGTTCTCCAGTACCACATCGGCTCCAGACGCGCCCGTCGAGCGGTCGTGGAACGGGGAAGGGTCCAACAGACAGTAGCGGCCATTGTTGAGACACATGTTGCCACAGGCCGACGTGCTCGGATCGCCATCATCGTGGCAGCCCACTTTGGTGCCATTGTACGACACGAAGTGCGGCGTGAAGAAAGCGCGATCGCCCAGCGCTGTGATCATTTCCTCCAGGTTGGCCAGCGTCGACAGAGACTGGTCGTCCCAGGCGCTCTGCCACAGTGTCCACTCCACGCGGCCATCCGGGGACGGGATCCCCCAGTCGAACTTGACCATGACGTTGCTGACGCCCTTACTTTGCGCGATCTCGCGCTTGATGGCGTCACCGTCGCTCTTGCGGATCAACATGCTCGGGATCGAAATGTCTCCTCCGGACTCGTCGTCCGCCATGAACGGCAGCACCGTCTCGCAGAAGTCGTCGCCCGTCTCCCGCAGACACTCCACGTCCGTGCACAGACACTTGTTGTCTGCGATGAGGACGGCGCGGGCACCGGCGTGCTGGGCGCGACGCACCTTCTCCACAAAGTGGCAGTCTCCGCGGTCCAACATGAGGGCGAAGGGCGGCTCCCAGTCGCTGTTCTTGATCTCCTCGCAGCCAGACTCGCTCGTGTACACCAGCTGCGTCTGCAGCGAGCCCATCGAGTACGCCGGGTAGCCGAACAGCGCGTCCTTGTGTGCGTATCCGTCCTTCTTCATGAGCTTCTCGGGCAGCACGATCTGCAGCTTCGTGTGGTCGCTCTGCGCACGGAAGAAACACGGAAGAACCCCATTAGATACCAGAGAAAGGAGAGAGAAAGGCATGCCATCTAGCCACGGACCTCGGTAGACGGCCACTCGTCCACGTCCATGGCGCGCGCATGCACGGCGGCAGGAATGGCGGCCACCAGCGCCGCGGTGAGCAGCAGGGTCCTCGGCACGTGCATCTTCTTGTTCCTGTTCCGCCCTAAAGTCGAGTGATGTGAGGGGAAGCCTTCTTCAGGTTGAAAGAGATGTCGCCCAGCCTCTGGATTGTCCGAGTTCTGGACTGAATAAGGAGGGATGACCTTTACTAACCCTAAATCCCTGGAAAATCTGATTTGACCAATCATATCGCTGCATTGGATTTGACACGCATTCCTGCTGTAGTTGAAGTGCACTAATTTTGAAGTGCGAGCAGATACAGCTTGGTCTGGTGCTTCATCTGGTTGAGCAGCGTTACGTGGCCCGCGCTGGCCGCCTGCTCCGCAGACTTGGCCTGCACGAGCTGCTTCTCGACCGCCTCGAGCTGCGCCATGGTGCCCTCCGCCATGAGGTCGCTCAGCGCCAGCTGGAAGAACCGCGCTTCGACCAGCAGCTGCGAACCAAAACGATCGTCAGCACAACGCGGCAGACTGAAAGCTCAAGAAGACCCGCTACACACTTACATGGCTGCGCTTCCAGTCGTCCAGCGTCGACGTCTTGGCGCTGGAGCTCTCCAAGTTGCGCACAGAGTCTTCGAGGAACTCGGCCATCGCCGCCGTCAGCGGGTCGGTGACGCTGCGGATGTAGTCCCAGCACTGCGGATATTCCCCAACGCTCATCTCAACCTCGCTGCGCAAGGTGATCAGTTGCAAAAGCACGTTGAACACGTACTGACGTGGATCCGAGGGAGTGGATGCCGAACTCACGGGGTTGGAGGCTGCAGCCTGCAACGCCGCCGGTGTTGGAAACGCCACGCTGCCGGAGCGACTGGTGCGAGAGCCGTGCCTACTACTACTGCTACTACTACTGCTATGAAGCTGAAATGGTTCTTCCGCCGCTCCGGCACGGAGAATCCGCTGAAGTGGTCCTGCATGCGTGGACGAGTAAATATCCATGCACTTGATCTCCACGTTCTGCACTAAATTGGACAGGGCCCGAGTACCGGAAGTAGCCGCACGGCCGTGTTCGAGCATACTTTTATAAGCGTCTTCGTCAATGTCCCCATATTTCAGCTGTGCCATCCAGCCGTCAACGATGCGAAGACATTTTTCACGCAACTCGACGCAGTTTGCTACAATTGCGAGCAAGATGCATACACGCGCTCCAATTCGACTATCGTTGGTTGCACCAGCAGCAGCAGGGGCTTCCACAGGAATAGGCGGAGTGATATCTGCAACAAACGCTGTCACCACCTTGTCAAGAAACTCGGATAGCATATCGCGCAAGTGCTTCTCTAAAGCCTGGACAAGCTGCGTTCGAAAGTGAAAATCGACGTCACCATCAGCCGAAGCTGGGGAAGTAGCCCCGCCGCCTTTTTGAACGACTGTGCGCTCTGTAATGTCCAGCACATCCAGCAGTACTTGTCCAACGTCGTTCCAGATGCCCTTCCAGCGCTGAAGGACATCGGTGGCGCAAGTTGTGAAGACCAAAGGCCGGTGTAGAAGTATTTTGGACTCAGAGGACACTGTAGACGCGTTCCTGATGACATCAAAGGCCTGTCGAGCCTCTATGATCACACGCTGGACTTTTGTTCGCGGGTCGGTCGACATGGCCATGGAGGTAAGCGCAGATGCATTGGGCGTTCCCAGGGCGATCTCACTCGAAAATGAGGGAAGTACCGTCACGACCGGTTCAAAATACTCAGTGAGCAGCTCTGATCGCGCAGACGAGCACACTTGCTCCAGATACCCGAGTGTAATCGTCGCCCGGAATTTATCGCAAAAGGACTCATTGAGTTGTTCGATGTTAGCGTTGAGCATCGAAGCGTTGGGGCATTTCATGAGGCACCGAAGTTGACGGAAAGCTTCTGTCAAAAGCTTGAGCCGCAATGCAGTGGGTGGTGACGCATGGCGCTCCAGCAAACCGACACACTTTGACAAAATGCCCCACGCCTGCTGCTGCACTCGCTCAGCCTCGACGGATGTGATAGCATTACTGGTCGCCACTGCACCGCCCGCTGGGGTCTTGAATAGCTCGCAAATAAAGCCCCAAAGTCCACTTCGGAAGCGGCCCGCGATGGCGACACATTCCTTCATGGTAACTTCACTTGAAATCTGGTCGGCGTCTTTTGCGTCAATCTCCGTGAGCTTGCGCTCCAAATACTCGAACTGTTTCGTGAGGCAGGTAAGAATGGGCTTCTCCACCAGCCCTAGTGCTGTGAGTACGTCGATCGCGCGCTTCTAGAGGATCACGTGCAACAATGACCTTTTAGCGCATGTAAAAGATTGGGGTTTACAGCTCATCAGTTGCAACGTACTTGATCTGCCACCGAAGCGGACATATCTTCGAGTCGCCGTAGCAGCTCTGCATTGGCAGTCGCCGCGATCTCGTGACCGGCAGTGACCACACGCTTGAGTGGTGCGGCAAGATTTGCGATCTTGCCAGTCTGATGCTTCAGCCGCGCGTAGTCTACCGCCAGTGTATCATAGTCCTGAATGCGCAGACTGGCCTTCATCTTGCTCGTGAGCACCAGAATGGGCCGGAGGCGGGCCAGCACTGCGATCGTGTGGCGAATGCGCCGCTGCTCTCTTGCGCGCTGCAGCATCACAGCCAACGATGCGTCTGCCACGCGGGTCAGATTCTGCATATCCCCCACTAGCGCCTCCGACTCTTGGTGGTGCGCGCTCACGTCTGCGTCCAAGGCGCGAACGGCCTCATGGCAGCTCAAGTACTGGTCGAAGTGCGCGCTCACGAGCGCTTTGAGCTGCGCCGTCTTGTCGGACGTGGTCTTGCGCAGCTCGGCCAGCGCGGTCTGCAGCTCTGGGAAGCTCGTGTTCTGGCTTAGCACAGAGCAGTAGGATCTTCAGTGCCAGGATACCAAATCCTGCAAGTTGGGGATGCCTACCGCATGGGTGGCGGCCAGATGCCGTGCTGCGTTGAACAGCGGGGAGCACAAGTCGATATCGGCCTGGTTGGTGGCCGTCGAGGATGCCGCTGCCGCTGCCGCGCGCACCGCCATGCTCGATGAGAAGTGGCGACGCTTCATGCCATGTGGTTAACGCACGCTTTTCAGCCAATTAACTGTCGAGATACAAGGGGATGGGCACGTTGAAGTCCTCGTTCTCGCCCATCCCGGAATGGTACAATGTACCACTCTTGTCGAGAGCGCGCATCCTCCTTATATCGTTTTTTGGAGGGAGCTAGTGACCGGGTCATGCAAGGCTGGTAACCACAGCAATGAGCTGCGCGCGCGCATGCGCTACGCTCGACAGGCTGGCCGCGCACTATCACTACATGTACGCTCACCCTGCGGTGTGCTCAATGGCTTCTAGCCGCGCCGTCGGTGCAGCCACCTCGCCTGTCCGTACGCGGCTCTCAGCGATCACGGCGCGCACGTACCGCGGTTTGTCGCCACGTTTTCGTCGGGCGGCGCACCGGTTCTTGCCGACACGGATGGATTCAGCTCACATGGCTCAGTCAGACGCGGCTGCGTTTCCTCGCTCTCGTGTTGCCGACTTGGCAATGTCGAGGGGCATCCCCTCGTGTTCAATTGCGGCCACTCAATCGGCAGCCTGGTCCTGGCAGCCTGCATATTGCACGCAGCAATGCCAGCGCTGTCGTCTGAGCGGGGCTGAACAGCAAGTCGGCTTCACTCGCGAGCCTGCTTCGTTGGCACGTTGCAGTTATCCACGCGAAAAAAAGAAACAAGTAAACCCTTGCCTCTCCCTCTGCTGGCAAGCACTCCTCGTGCGAAGCAGAAGGAGCCGTGGCGCGAGCGGCATATGGGGGCGCGGCTGTCGTTGCTGTCGCCCGCATTGAGCCGTGCGCACCCTGCATTGCATGGCCGATGGCAGCGTGGGCGCGCCGCCATTTAACCGCTTTCCTTGACTGCACGCTGCGAACGACTCGCCATAGTCAACTTCAGTAAAAAAAGCCACTGTCACAACGCGTTTCATGGTCAGTACACTGCTCGATATCGCTTTGGGGCGCTATGCTAGCGATTCATCTTTCAAATGATATGCAAATATACAGCTAATAATAATTTCATAGAAACGTATAACCGGCTAAGTTTTATACACCTATATATGAACCCATCATGCTGAGTATCTATTGATAAAGTGATTCCAGCAATTGAAACCTCCATACATACTTTTCTTCTGAAACAAATACACACCACAGAATCTAAATCAAGTCCAATATCCGCAGGTTATCAATTTCTGGATGCGGGTTCGGCGCCCCCTCGCTCTGGTGAGACACTTCACTGTGCTGCCCAGAATGTGGCGCGCAGCCGTGCGAGTTTCCTCCGCAGGAGAGCATGGCCGGAGGAAGGCCATTTGGAGTCTTGGGGACGAGTGAAACAACGTGCAGGCAGTGGGAATCGCGGAGCGTGGGCGGCTTCAGTTAACGGAGGAAGAGCGGCGGGAGTAGCTAGCGCATTTTAGCATCAGATTTGCCTCTGCGTACACACACAATCTGTCGTCAAAGTCCATGACTCGACGCATGGACCACTTCATGCTCGCCCGCAAACCTCAGGCGGTGGTGGTCGCCGCCCCACCGTCGCCCACCGCCTCAGCGTCCTCCGCCGCCTCCAGTCCGCGCTTTATGTTCGAGTCGAGGAGCGAGGACCCCACGCCGGTAGACGACGAGGACGCCTGCAAGTTCGAGCTCAAGCTCGGCAGCGAGATGCA
>JAHWLE010000539.1:0-20901 GCA_024679135.1 Phytophthora foliorum | reverse complement strand
GAACTGCATCTGTGCAGTACGGCAACAAAATGGAGAGTGATCAGTCTCAAGCAATTGTCGGCAAAAACTCATACAAAAGTTAAGTCAATTTTTAATATGAGTTAAAGTATACAGTGAAAGTTTGGGTTCCATATCCTAATATTGGGTATGTAGCCATTTTGTTAACTTCAGGCAAATTTAATTCGGTATTGTGATTTTCTTAATTTGGGTTTGCGATAAGGCAAATCTGAGACTAAGGTTGAAGTCGCATCTTCAAGAAATATCTTCATGGACAACGAGAAGGAGACTGATGGACTAAGCTGGCATCTTTAGTGGGAGTGTTGAGCCGCAATATTTGTGGGTTTGTATACTGCAACCTTACGTTCAGGTGATAGGCTAATATCTCTGAGGAAGATGGTTCTATTGGTTATAAAGGTTGTGGTCACTCACCACCAGTCAAAGGGTGAAAGTGGCCAGTGTGCCCATCTAATGAATGCCGAGGGGTGCGACGGAGAGATGACATGTGGCCATCTCACTTCGGAAACTGACGGCTTTACACAACAACAACCTGGCTGCGTTTGTACGCAACACGTAAGAACTAAGATAGAGAATACAGGAAGTCGTAATTACCCCCGCAGTGAATCTCCTGTAGAACTAGTGGCTGCGGCTTGTCACGCCCACACGGGCTGCTAAATTACACTTCTGATTTCCTCACCCCTCTGTCGCCCCAAGCTCCAGCTCACAGGTCATGAGCCCTACGCAAGCCTCCACTTGCGACGGCCAACCGCTCCTCAATGGCGCTAACTACATCATCTGTAAGACGCGTGTAACCGCTACACTCGATGGCAAGCACATCCTCGGTTTCGTCATGAAGCCCAATTATGATAGCCTCTCGGACACGACAACGAGCTGAACCCCGACCGCACGGAACGCAAATCTACTGATCCTGCGTCACCTGCCGACTCCCTCGACGACTTCGCTGAATCCCCATGATCCTGTCTTTCACCGAACAGAGGAAGGAAGATGCTCGTCGCACAGCCTACAAATGCCGCCCCACCCCAACAAGAGCGAGCTCCGACGCCATTCCAATATGTATCTTTTGAACACGCTCGACAAGATCCTCATCCTCCTCGTCCGTGACAAACGCACCGCCTACGAGATCTTCGCCACAATTCGTGAGCGCTACGAGGACAAGTCCCTCCACGGTGACCCATACTACATCCAAAGCTACCTCATGGAACTCAAGTACGAGGAATGCACGGATCTCACCATGTTCTTCATCAAGATGGAACAGGCTCTCCATGCTTGGTCGATTGCAACGAACAAGAGCCTCAGTGATGAGCAACAATCCATCTACCGCTACCATGCCCCCATCGTGGCGCAATGACTTGCAGATTTGGAAAGGCACGCGGAAGCTCATCCCGTATGCAGAACTCCGTCACATCATTGAGCAAAACGTTCGAGATGAATTTGCCAACACCAAGTACATCGCCCACAAAGGTTCCCCTGAGAACGCTGACACCAGCGCCGAAACGGCCCTAAACGTCATCGACTCGGATCCCACCCCACCTGTGGCTCTTGTGTCTACCAGCAAATACTGCGACTACTGCACACGTGACCGTAGTCTACGCGAATACCGCGTCCTCCCAAAGGACCTCCTCGCTGGACGTGTCAAAGGTCGCACTGTTCTCCCCGAGAATTTTGTCGTCCATACCTCGAATTGTGGCACCTCGAACAATTTCCCTAACGGTATGGGCATCACAATGGAAACTCCAACAACAACAGCCAGCATGGCTATAATCGCGGCCGCAACAACAACAACCACCATGGACGCAAACGCCAATTCGATGACAATGTCGACAGCTTTGACCGATTTGGGAATTAGGTCTCCGTCGACCGAAACAGAGTTGACTTTCAACAACGCAAGTCCAACACAATGACTACGGGATCATCGCCATCACTGGTGACCTCGCCCAGCATGTGAGTCTTGCTGCCACCGTGACTACCACCGACCTTACCTGAACGGTCGCCTCTGGCTATATCGGTCATATTACCGCGGTCAAGGACTGGTTCACCTATCTCTTTCCCAGTAGTGGTGCTCTCACTGTGGGCAGCAGAACCGTGATTCCAGTCGATGGCAGTGGCACGATCTGTCTCACCCTGGAAGACGCCAAGGACGCCCCCGTACAATCGACCTTGACAATGTCCTGCACACCCCGAAGCTTAGGTTCAACCTGTTGTCTGTTCCCAACGCGGATCGCAACGACTTCAATATCGCTTTTGACCCCATGAAGTGCACTCTATTTTACGGGAACAATTGCGAATGCAGACGAAGCTTGGAAGTCGTGATGAGGGGTAGGAAGGAAATCCGAAAGTGAGTTCCATTGCGTTAGGCGTCCTAATCCTGCTTGCTCTCTCCTACACATATAGTTCTCCTAGTATCTTCCTGTTTTCACTTGATTACATTATGCAACGGACACGGTCCGCGTATACAATCGTATACAGAATTGTATACTGTAACGGACAAACCATCCTGCAACGGACACGGTAGGTCTCGTCAATGCACACGCAAATCACCATATGATGTGCAAGTTGAAGACATCCGTCTAATCACCGCCCGTGATACCAAAAGAACCGCCAATTAGATCACACCGTTCGTGTCTCCCCAATAGCTGCCCCCACAGGCCACACGCCCAGCACGCGCAGGACGTATGCCTAGCGGTAGGGACCCAGCCAAGTAGACGACGAAGTGCAATCGCAAGACGAATCGCTACAAGATCTGCGCTCAACTTGTGACCCACGCCGATATCTATCAGTTTATAGCAGCTCCCGCCTCGGCCGACATCCCCACGGATACTGTTGGCCACCTCGCTGCCACAGGTAAGCACGATACATTTATCCTATGGTACAAACGTCTTGTTCGCCCTAACTTCCGCCTTACATAGGACATGACTAAAGCCGAAGCTCTCCAGGACATCGACCTACCTGCGAGTGACAAAACCTAATTTTGTAGCTCATGCATATATGCCAATCCCATCGCACTGCATTCGATAAAACCCGGTTGAGCGTGCCAAAGCCCCCCTTAAAACGTTCACTCTGGTTGGCCCTTTTCCGGTACCCTCGCTATCAGGATGCCAGTATTTCGTGACGGTTATCGACGACTACTCTCGCTATACGTACCTTTACGTCATTCGTAACAAATCGAAGCTTCATGAGTGCTATTAACGATTTCAGCAAAGCGTCATTGCTCTGTTTCGCACAGACATAGGTCGTCTCGAATATCGGACGAATCACTTTGACACCGACATCAAAATACTCCAATCTGACAGCACCAAAAAATACGAAAAACCTGGCCGGCATATCTCCCGCGAGTATGGAGTTCACAAATGCCTACACTCCCCAGCAAAATGGGGGTAGCCGAACGCCGCATGCGCACTCGAGATTTTCTCATCGATGGCTCACTGTCTCAACAACGCTGGGGTGAAAGCGTTACGCATGCCTGCACTCTTATCAATATGACACCAAGTGCTGCAACAGGCAACCAAATCCGTTATGAACGAAGGTACCAACGTATACCCTCCACTCAATATCTTAAATATTTTGGCTGCAGTGCTTATGGTTATATTCCTCCTGATCATCACAACAAATCAGATCCGAGAGCACTCCATTCCATGTACCTCGGGCTTCCTCGCAACAAAAAAGGCTTTCGCCTAATGGATATCAACACACGGAAAATTGTGTACAGTCGCGATGTCGTTTTCAAGGACGACGAATTCCCTACACGTGCGAACATTGACCCAACAGAGTCCACACGACCTTCCGCCACTGAACCTGACGTTTTGCCTTCTCCCTCCCATCGCCAAATGGTGGGACACCATCCCTAACATGATCATATCGATACAGCCTCCATATTAACCAAGCGCCCGGCAGACGATATGCATACCGCTGGCCTCCCGATCGGCACGCCCAAACATGCTCACCTCTCTGAATCTGAACCAGCACACACTTACATTAATGCTCCCGCCGACTTAGCCGAGCTTGAGCAACGGCTTACTAATCAATATGGCATCTGACCGAACCGAAAACCTTCAGAGAAGTGATGCGCTTCAATCACGCTCGTGACTGGCGCCTCGCACATGAATCCGAGTATATAGCTCTCATAGACAACGGCTCCTGGAAGCTAGTGCCTCCTCCTCGTGGTCGTTCAGTCCTTGCCTACCGATGGGTATTTGTAGTCAAATACGATGGCACTGGCTAAATTGACCGATTTAAAGCTCGATTAGTAGTCTATGATTTTTTGCAACACTGTGACATCGACTACAATGAAATCTTCTCCCTGGTTATCCGGATGGAGGTCCTGCGTTTACTCTTCACAATAGCTGCACTACTAGACTATGAGATCCATCAAGCGGATGTGACAACTGCCTTCCTCAACGGGTTGAAATTTACAGGCGTCAACCAGAAGGCTTCGAAGTCCCTGGTAAGGAGAATTTCGTCTGTAAGCTCATTAAGAACGTGTATGGCCTCAAACAGGCTCCATGTGTCTGGTATCGCAATACCCTGGAAAACCTTGGCTTTTGTATACTGATTAAAGATCGGTGCGTTTTCATGGTGTAACGTGTCTTGGGTACGCCGGGCTGCTTGTATGCCCAGAATATCGGAGTTTCAGCTCCCTTCGTACACCGTGTGATGGCTGTCAAGTGCCACCTGCTAGCCCTTGCGCCGACGCTTGCCATGTCCAACAAGCACCTATTTATTCACTCCAACAACAACAACTGCTTCTGCGTCCTAAAGCGTCTCCCCTTCTGCGAACTGCTTCCAATGCAACTACGGCTACCCTGCGTAGCACTGACTGCTCGCTCGTCCAGCCACTCGGACGTACGCCCACGGCGCCTCTCCTGCGTGCAGCCCTCGACTCACTTGGGGTACCTCGCAACCCCAGCGCGCACTCAAGGCGTCCGACTTCGTTCGCGTGCTCCGCCTCCATCCCGTCGATCAACCGGCGTTACCATCTCTTCTCCCTCTTCACCGTCGTAGGTGGGGAGTCCATCGTCCTGATATTTCTCCTCTGCACTTGTGCTTCACCCGGCCAGTTCGAGACTGAGACCTCTCTGGGCCTCGCGATCCTCTCGATTGTCGCCCCAATAATCCTAGTGAAGCGCCTCAGTTGCCCCAGTGACATCCACTCATCGTCTGTAGCG
This sequence comes from Phytophthora foliorum, assembly GCA_024679135.1. Lineage (NCBI taxonomy): Eukaryota > Oomycota > Peronosporomycetes > Peronosporales > Peronosporaceae > Phytophthora > Phytophthora foliorum. The sequence continues at coordinate 15,721 of JAHWLE010000539.1, read as the reverse complement.
CTCCTGCTTTCCGCGAGTCCCTCAAACAGCTGTCTCGTCCGCTAGACTGGCCCACTGTCCGCCGCCACCGGCAGCCGTGAGTCCTACCAGTAGACCCACGCCATTGTCCGTCAATCCTCCTCACCACCACCGTCTTCTGTCGCCATCACCAGCGTCTCGCCAGCTTCAATGTCGCCGTCTGCCGGCTAGTCCAGACCAGCTTGTACGCCGTCCGCAGTGCTACTGTCACATTTGCTGTCGCTGCGCGTTTGCTGAACGCCTCCGCCGCCGACCCGTTACAATGGAAACGGTTCCATAAGAGCCTAGCTATATTGCCGTCTACATCGACGACTTACTTATCATAGCCCCGACTCTAGCTCTCGGAGCTCGCATCAAATCAGCCTTCAAACGGCGCTTTAAGAGGTCAAATACCTACTAGGTTGGTCAATTGAACACAACCGTTCCCATCGAACTATCGTCATCCATCAAAATAAATCCTTGGCCGGTTCAAATAGCTTTCCTCACATCTGGTAGCCATTCCATGAGACCCTAGCATTCGGCATACAAAAGACATGTGAGCCCCTGGTCGACCACCCTTCCGTGCGCGAGCCCCAACTCCAGCGTCTTTTCCTGCGTGAGCTGCCTCAGCTCGAACGCCTTGTGTAGTGGGAGACTCGGCTCGACCACTGCCAGTTGTGAGAGTTCCATGTGCCTCATCCTGAGAAACACACGGGACCCCCGTACATTCTCCCACACTCACCGAAGGCTCATGGGCTCTCGAAGGTGTGGGGCACGCGGCAACGCCGAAGGCAGCTCCAGTACTTCCGAACTACCTGCGAAGTGCCGTTCGCCGCGTGGCACGCGATTTTCGTACACGAACCGGTATCGGGAAAAGGAGGGGGTATAACCCTCCAGGGCTCTGTCCGCGAGAGGTTTGTGACTAGCACCGATGGTGCGGCTTCGCCAGTCAATCCACGGCTCATGCTTGCGCAAGTCAAGGCATACCGAGGATGAGATCGTACCGATCACCCATGTCCAGACCAATGAACGGTTCGATCGAGTTGAAGTCGTCGAACTTGACGTTTAAAGGTAGAAGAACCTTGCGCGTAGATACGATGGATCCAGTCGAGGAAACGCCGCAAAGGACGGCATCGCGAGGACTTGCTTCGACTTGGAACGGGTTACCGTATACAGCAGCACGGACTTGTGAGCTGCACCCGATAGAGGGGGCAATACCGGTATAGTATCGGTCACCGGCGAGTGAGTCAGTGTATCGAAAACGGTAGTGTTGAGAGTCATGTCGTACATATCAACTTATTCCGCACCCAGCGCGGAGCCACGAGACACCGTGGAATGGCTCACGGCGAAGTGGGCGGGAAAGCGCGGATGGCACGCGTTATTCACGAAGAAGGGCGTCGGACCAGTCGACGCGTGGTTCGCGTTGTTCAGCGCGAAATCGGCGAGAGCAGGAACCAGCTCCAGCTCGCGAATAACGACGCGTAGCTCGAAGAACGTCTTCGAGGACTCGATTGACTCGCTCAGTTTGTCCATCCGTCTCGGGATGCGCTGCCGTCGACATCAGCAGCATCGTACCCAGAAGCTGAAAGATGCTGGACGAGAACGCAGACGGGAACCACGGGTCGCGGTCGGAGATGATCGACTCAGGCAACCCATGGAACACGGAGTTGACGAAATACGCTGCTGTCTCGACCGCGGTGACCGTAGCGGACTCCGCAATGAGGTTTATCACCGTCGTGATCCGTTCCACGAACACCAAGACGCCTGTTCGATCTTCGGCATCGGGCGGGAGCCCGAAAATGAAGTCCATGGACACTTAACGCCACGCCTCAGTCACAATCGGTAGGGGACATAGGGGAGCATGCAACGACTTCGATGGCTTCACTCGCTGGCAGACATCGCAAGTACGGACCCACTTGCGCACCCACTTGTACATGTGGGGTCAGTAGAAGTCGCGGGACACTGCCGCGAAGGTCTTTTCGCGGCCCAAATGGCCACCAACGAGACTGTCGCGGAACTCGTGAATGATGCGAGCGCGCAGATTGTCGTCGTTAGGAACGACGACTCGTGGAGCATCGAACCGATCGATGCTGTAAGACAGCAAGTCACCGCCGATATGGTATCAATTGATCTGATAGCGCTTGTTGCGCGGCAGCGCTTCCAGTGCTTCGTCGCTGGGAGAGTGGAGATGCGTCAAGATACTGGCGTAGACCGCGTCGTTCTCATACGCCGCGACGATCTCGTCGCGCAGCGATATCTTGGGGGAGACATTCATCAAGTTGAACCTTGATGTCCAGCACATGGCACAGACCGTGTTTCTTAGAATAACACTGCGCGTATATTTAGAACCCTCGCGTACATACAGTATGTTGACGCTGGTGTCGCCTTGCCACCATTCATTATTGATCGCAAGTTGACGTGCACATGCATTACTGACGGTTACTGAGTAGCAACCTACGGTACGCGGCCTCCCCTGCTCACTCACCCGCACTACTTTGCGTACCGTGTACGCATCCCAAAACCGACGGTTCGCCTTGAGAAAGATGACGTTCTCGCGTTGCATTGGATGCATTGCTTGGCGTAAAGGCGACAGAATCAGCTCCACCTGGCTGGACAAGCGCTCGACGATATTGGAGGTCGACGGGATGAAATGCACGAGCCAGTGCCTACCACAACATCATAGTTAGCGTCCGTCAAACACAAAACAACACCGCAAAGAGCACGTACTTGTCAAACTCCTCATGCTGCAATCGAAAGTACTTCAGCGTCCGCTCAGCAATGCCGATCTTCTCCGCGTCGCCGATAAACGACCTCGGCGGCTTCGGATGCTCCTTCTTGAGCGGGGTGAGCCCCTTTTCGCTTCCGCCGTGAGCCTGTCCCCCTGGAGGACCTTGACGCACGCCCGCACGTACGTCGGCGACTTGACGATGTCGGCGTCGGGCTTGAGATACCGGCCCATCGTTGACTTCTTCTCCCCGAGCTCGTCGAACAGTACGCGCACGTCCAGCAGGTTCACGTTGGCCTCCTCCTGGAGGTTCAAGCTGACCGACACGAACTCCTCGAGCTCGTCCAGCACGTGCTGCAGCTTCTGCTCCTCGTGGTGCGTGGGTATCAGCGCCACGACCTCATCGTTGTCCATGCTGATGCAGTCATTGATGCGGAAGTAGCGCTGGACCATAGCTAGCGTCGACGACCAGCGTGTCACCTGTCGTGTCACCAGATCGAGATTCGTTTTCCGACTAGTCATTAAAAAGTGTCAAAATGAATTCCACAAATTGAACATCAACCAAAATAGCGTACCAAAGTTGAGCTGACTCGTTCAGCCCGCCAAGCTGCTTCATCAGGTTGTTGATCTTGTCGAGCACAGCATCGTGGCTGGCGAAGAACAACTCCAACGCCAAGTTTAGGCGATGGCTTGCACAGCCGACAAGGGGGACACCGAGCCGGTCCGCGAGCGCTCCTGTGGTGAAGTGCTAAATAAGAATCGCGGACCGGCTACGAGAAAGGCCGCGATCCGCGAGAAAGGCAAGGTCACAGATCCGGAAGTGTGACAATCGGCCCGGATCTGATGGCAGGGAATGAGGTACCTGCTCGACGTGAGCGTGGGTAGGCAGAAGTGTTCAGATTGGCGGAGGATAGACTCTCGAAGATACGCTGATCGACGACTGGGTCGAGCGGTCAAGTCGTGCGTTCGGTTACTGGATCTGGCGATCGATTCTCGCGATCGGCTACTGGATCTAGCGATCGCGATCGGGTGTCGATCGGCCCCGTTCTGCCACAATCCTTGAAGGTGAGTGTACCTGAGAGCCGGTGGAAATGAGATAGACGAAGATAGTGCATACCTGGTGGTTGTAGGATGGTGTCCCGGATGGGAGGAAGACAGAGATAGGAGGTAACCATAAATCAGACTCGAATTTGCATTGGACTTCGCAAGCGCCTTCTAGACGCCTGGAAACGGGAAATGCATTGGCCCTACAAGGTGTTGGTAGACTAGCGATAGCGGATCTAGTGTCGTAGCGTAAGGTTCGGATAATATATTGGCCGACCTTCCTACTCCTAGTGACCTATTATTGGCTTAGTGCATGCCCCGATCGACCGGAATTTATTGCTTGGCCGGCGATTGCTTCGACTCTCGACCCCCAAGCTCCCGCTATAGAAAGCGGCAACCACTCCAAGGAAAGGAACAACACCCCACAAGGTAACTCAAGGCTCCAGGGCCCCGATCGAAGGTAGACTGCACCAGATCGGGATCGATAACCGGAAGCAGAGCGAAGACTTCCGCGCTGCTAAACCCCATCCCCACGTCCCGCCAGGACGTTCAAGACTTCACATCGCCGCCTCCTTCGGAGCGCCGAGAGAGCAGATGCAGCCCACCAACGGGTACACAAGGTGAGACCAAGTTCAGCAGATCACGGACCATCGGGGGACCCCCTCCGTTAGTTAGTGTCTGGGCGCAGTTGGGAAGCGGATCGTCTTAACCAGATTTTGACAGATCCCGCTACATCACACTCCATTCACGGAGCCGTTTTTGCCGGCCAAGAAGAGGATGCTCGAGAGGTCGCGCTGGAAGGTCCTGAACACCGTCTTGTGGTACAGCGCGTGCTAGTCCGCCGTGTGACTTGGCTCGTCGTCGTCGTCCTGGACCAGCGGGGCAATCGCGATGAGGACCGCCGAAAACGCCAACGTAATGTTCGGAATTGTGAGACCACCCGTCAAAAATAATACCAAATTTGGAAGGGAGGTACGAACTAAGCGTCGATTCCACCTCTTTTACTACCGCATCGATATTTTTCACCAAGGTATCGTCACAAAGGGTATCCAGCGTGGTGTATCGCCGCGTGTGGTCGTTCTCACAAAACGAAAATGGCAGATTGGCACCAATGGCCCGATCCAGCCAGCCAAACACATTATCCGACTTTTTGTCACTGAACGCGTCCAGCGTACCATGGCTAGACACGCCCACAGACTCCATCGCAACCTGATCATCTTTGTACTGATCCACAATGTGAAGGTGTAACCACGACGCACATCCTGCTTCCTGGTCACACCGCACTTGCACCAAAAGTACTCAGTGGGCTCGTCCTGGTCGTCGAGAACAACACGAAAAACACATCGCAAATTTGCTTCCGGGTGAACCGGGAGCGAGGCGCGCGAGGCGCCACGAGCAACTCGTCCATGCAGAAAGACGATATGCAGACGACGTGAAATCGAAAATGAAAACGACTGCGGTGCCGTCAAACACCACACGCAATTAGAATCCACAACAGCCAGCCAATTTAGCAGCTGGCGCAGCGTTCAGGAGCATTTTCAAGTTTGTACGGTAAAAATTTTGCCAATGAAAAAGCAAAATATCTGAAGCAAGTATACTATAGAAACTTTCATATAAAATTTAGCGATATTTTGAAAAAAATGCTATTGCTCTATTAAAATTTGAGTAAGAATGCTAAAATAGATCATGTACATGTTTTGATAATTTGCTTACATAATTCTCGTGTATCATGATTTCTTGGAGAATCAATAATGCAATAGTATTTATTGTGACATATTGAAATGTCACTATATTATTAGGAAACACTGCGCACACTGATCTTCATCATCAGCGTCGTCGTCAATCACTTGACGACCCAATACCACGCGAGGAGCATAATCTGGACGCCGAGACAAAGCGTCGGTGAGGATGTTGTTCTTGCCGGGCTTGTAGTGCACGACTAAGTTGTACTCGGCGAAGAACAACAGCCAGCGCGCCATGCGCTGCGACAGATGCGGCGACTCCATCGCTGTACGCAGCGATGCGTGGTCGTGTATACTGCGAACGTCTGCTCACCCAGGAGGTACTCTCTGAACTTGATCAAAGCGTAGCGCATCGCAAGGAGGTATTTGTCGTGAACGGGGTAGTTGCGTTCTGCCGGTTTCATCTGTCGTGATTGATAACTCACGACTTACTCACGATCTTCGTCGTCGAACTGCATGAGCGCGCGCCCAATAGCGAAGTCGATAGCGTCGCAGACGACATGGAATGGATTCGAGTCGTCTGGGAGCATCAGTATTGGTGCTGATGACTAGCTATTCTTCACCGAATTGAAGGCGGCTTGGTGCTCGGGACGCCACGTGACCGTGGCGTCTTTCTTCAACAACGACGACAGGGGGTTGAATCCGACCAACATATCCCTTCGTGTACTTATGCAAGTAGTTGGCGAGACCCAGCCACTGACGTAACTCAGTGGGACTCGATGGCGTGGTCCACGAGCAAATCGACGAGTACTTTTCTGGGTCAGCGCGTACTCCTTCTTTGCTCACGTAGCAGCCGATCACCGAGATCCCGGCTCACACAAGACACACTACTTAGGTTTGCGTACAGCTTGTTCTCCTTCATCACTTGAAAGACTTGCCTCAAGTGCCGTAGATGTACTTCGACCGCATTGAAATCACCTTCAACGCGACTGTGGACGAAGATATCGTCGAAGTAGCTCAGAGCGAAGTCACGGAGCGGGCGGAGCACATGTGACACCATGCGATTGAACGTGGCGGGTGCGTTTTTCAGGCCTTGGAGCATTATAAGCCACTCCCAGAGCATTCCGCTTGGAGTACTGACTGCCGTGAGCGGTATGTCGCACTCTCTCATCAAGATCTGATAGAAGTCATCGGTCAAGTCGATGGCGCTGTAGATGGCGCTGCCCAACATGGAGTCCAGCACCATGTCCTTGCGCGGGATCGGTGTCTACGCTGGGATGGTGGTATCATTCAGCTTGTTAAAGGCGTGAACGATGCGCCACCCGCCAGTAGCTTTCTTCACAAAGAGGTTGGGCTCAAGTGAGGCGAAAATTTCGCAGAGCATTTAATGCTCTCTCGTACATGGCCGGCTTGGCGACGACCTTCAAAGAAGTCGTCGATGGCATTAACCTGATCGCGCGGCAAGTGGTCACTGCCGTGTTACCCGAGCCCGACGTGAAATCAATCTCGTGGCGCATTTCGCGATCAGCTTGCAGGTCCGCGGGGATCTTGTCGGGGAAGATGTCGGCGAACTAGCGGGCCGTCTCGTAGACCGGATTGCTGGACGCTTTCAGCGATTCACACGATTGCGCAGCAAAGCGCTTCTCGCACGCTGACTTTGGTTCTACCCTTCGTGGTCGCAACGACGACGTGTCATCAGGAGCGATGGCGTTAATCTCGTTAGGCACCGAATCAGCATCAGTGATCAGGTACACTTGTTCGATGTCACCGGCCTTGAGGTCCCGGAGTTCTTCTAGGAGAGGCCTGGAAGTCTCGTGATGGACTTGGCATCGTGAGGAGGGCTCGCGAACTCGATGACATGAGTATGGTTGGAAAACCTTCCACGTATTCGGCCGCGCAGACCGACTCGATCGGAGACGTCGATGGTTACGTAGGGCTACGACAAGGCTTCAAACGTCTCCGCGATCGTCGAGATATCGTCGTGTGTCTCAAGCCCATGCTCGAGTTTGATTCGTCACTATCGTTGGACGATGCTTCACCCTCCACTAGGCGGGAGTCCACTCTAGACCGGGACGTGTACGCGCAGGGGCAGCTCCTGCTCGACCACGGCATCGTCATGCGGGGGCCCCTGCTCGACCGCCTGTGACACGGGGACTGTCTCTTGGCGCCACTAAGAGTTGTGCGAAGACTTCGCTCACATCGAAGGCGCCTCGCCGCTTGACTGACCGGGCCAACAAGTCGATCTGGACCTCCATTCCAGCCAGTAGGGCACCCCGCGCCTACTCACCCCGGCAGTTGTTTTGGTTGTGCGGCCGCAATCGTCGTATCGTCGGACGAGAGTGCTGCATGTGAGCAACAACCGGATACGGCGCGCGGCACACCGCCGTGCGTTGTCCAGGCTTCCCGCAGCGGAAACAATTCATCGAACGGTCGTTCCGACCACGGCGTCCTCTGCCAGGGATAGACCGCTGTCGACTCTGCGAAGCTTCGATGGTGTCGACCTCCATGGGCTCGGGCGTCCGTAGACGTGGCCTTGGTGTAAAACGACGTCACCACGTAGTCCTCGCGTAGCGCGAGGGCAAAGGCCTCTTCCAAAGTCGCGGGCTTGGTCCGCGTGAGACAGTATCGCGTCATACCTTCGCGCATACCGAACACGAAGACGTGGACTTGAGAAGTCACGTCGATCGGCTTCGTGATAATACGTGTAGCGAGGTGTCGTGTCCTCTGGAAGTAGTCGCGCATAGACATCTTGCTTTGTTTATGGGTCAAGAATGTCGCTCGAACACGAAACTCATCCTGCGGTTGTTCGAAGGCGAGACGCAGGTCACGCTGGAGGGCATCCAGAGTCGGGAACGCGTACTGGTCGACGACGAGTTTACCAAGAGCCACTCCTTGGCAGGCGGGACAGTAGGAAGTTCAGCTCGGCCGATGGCGCCTCGATTAGCCTCGAGGCGATCGCGATGTCGATCTCTCTGAACCAGCGGTTCAGAGGAAGGTGATCTGAACCTTCGCCAGAATTTGAGGATGTCTCCATCTTCACATCATTGTTCCTGGACTCGGGCTAGGGTGTTGATACTCTCCGCTTTGCTACGGCGAGCTTGGGATCCACGAACCCTTGGATAGCTTAGCGCTGTTGGTCGGGAGTCACTGAGCTCAGTAGCGACGTGATGACGGCTTCTCCGGCCACCGTCGCTAGGCGTTGCAGCGCTTGCCATTCGGTAGGTGTGAGATGGGGGAAGGCCGCCTGCACGGGCTTTTCCTGAACGCTATCTTACCTCACTCTTTCGATAGCTAGTTAAGGGACATCAATGCAACTTACTGTGATTCGAAACGCATTTTAAACCTCGTTCCAGGGTCACCACTGGATATCTGGCGGACTGGTCTTCACCCATTTCGAACTTGGTCATGGGAAGGACTACAAAGTGCTACCAGTAGTAACGGGCTAAGTATTTGCCCGTCACTAGCATATACGTAGCGGTGAGGAAGTGTCCACTAAGCTCAGTTATCCTGAGACCATGTGTTTAGTCTGGGGTAAAATCAACTCTGTTTTATTATAAGGACCGGGGAGGGTGCCCTCGGATCCATGTGAATCACTCAAATGCAGGTCAACATCTGATTGGCTGAAATGGTCCGGGCTCCCCATTTTCAACCAATCACGTAATAATGACAGCGAGGCACGCGCTAGCCGTGTGTCTTTGTACCTACTTTATAGATCTACCTTTGCATATCTACCTGAATATGTAAATGGGGAGGCCCAATACAGAAATACACCGTGTGCTTTAGTAGATCAAGGAAGACTTATCGTGGTCTCAACCCCCCTCCCCCGCAACCCATGTCTGACAGGAAGGCACGTAAAACTCAAGTCCCGCGAGGGAAGTATTAACATCAAAGTCCCGCAAGGACAGGAATAGCAACTCGTCGACCAAGACAACAACCAAGGCAAAAGATACATCTACGGAGAAGAAGGCACGTCTGTTGAAAGACGGCTCGACTTACAAGACCCCCGACGTCCGTGTGAAGGTTTCCACGAAGCCGCTACCCCAGCTGGAGAGTCTTGCTGCAGAAGTCTGGACCCCCCACCCCAATCTCAAGAAATCACGCTAGTCAAGACCCTGGGAATTCTGGCCGCACGCAACATCACTGTGTGCGATGTGCGCTCTGTGTGTAGGTCGAGCCCCTCGGTGAGAAATTGTGGAGATCCCGCTCCACCACAGTATCACTAACTCTGCTGTACACCGGCTAGCCCGTCGTACTGGTGTGATGCTAACTCCGGTCTTATCTATTACGAGACGCGAGAAGTGCTTCGCGTGTATCTAAGCAACTTAATACGATATGTTGACCATGGAAATCAGAAGACCGTCCCAGGTATGAACGTCGTGTACGCTCTCAAGCACCAGGGAGCAACCCTCTACGAGTTCTAACTATCCATGGAATGTAATCAATCTTATGAACTGTGACTTCCCCCGGGACGCACGGGCCCGGGTTCGCTAAATATGGTATTACCATCGGTAATAAATGTCTAAAATAGTAGGATATCACCCATTATTAACTTAGTAAAAACAACACTAACATTATAGTCTCTGAATTGTCACAGTGTGGAGCACATTGACCAACGTCCAGAGTTTGGGCCTGGCTCGCGTTGTATCACGTGTCACCGATTGCATCAATCAGACGCTGCAAAAGTAGCTCGAAAAGCACTTGTGCCCGAGAGGGCTGTTGCATCCACTGTCTCTGGGTACCTTCAATGTGTACAACCTTTTAGGTGTAGACTGACCAACTCCATCAACATATTGTAAAAATTTAAGTTCAAGGCGTTTCATCATCGTTTCTGACTGAGCACTTGTCGGTAATATTATATCACTCAACTTTTTCGTTTCCTGTCTGAGGCTTTTTGTCCTACTTCAGTTATTTTAGTTTTAGAAGGACGATTCCAACAACATTTTCGTCATTCTTGGCCCACATAAGAAAGATCAAGGACCGTAGATTAATGTCCCCGCCGCCCCCGCTACCCCCGCCACCGTCTCTGGAGGTGGGGAGCGCCTCTTTCTTTCATCGTCACTGCAATCAGCAGCAGAAGCTCTTCCACTCGGAGTACAAGAGGTAGGCCCGCCACCATCGCTGCAACAGCGTGGAAATACTGTCATGCACTTCACATGTTAGCGATGAGAAAACTCATGCGCTTCCTGCAGGAGCAACCGCACTAAAGGCCTCAAGATTCTTCGGTACGACGAGATTCATATACTATTCACTTTGTAGTAGATGCCGAAGCTGACACATCATCGTCCCCTGGTAGCTGCTTCCCACACTGCTGCCCCGAGCATATCGACCGCGGATACTGTGGCACGTCACTGAGTGTGAGTGTGGAGCTGGAGCCCTGGCAACCAGACGCCAGACTAACAGATGAGCCACCCAGCCAGACCTTAGCCGTTTTCGCCCGTTTTGAGGCCGTGAGTAACGTCAGCATTCGGCCTGGTGAGTACATCAAGCCTGCTAAAGTCGCTGCTGGCACGCAGTCCGAGGCAAATTTGGACGAACAGTGGGTGGCTGGCACACCTGACCGACAGTCGGGACTTACCACTGGCACATACAGCAGACATTCAGACAAACTCGTATTCCATTTGAACAACAAACCAGCCTCGCTCTGGTGCTACGGTTGGGAAAGCGGTACCAGCAAAGCCCAGAGGTCCATGAAGCATGTTCTCAAGGCCTACATCGTTGAGCGCTGTGCTGTCGATCGAGCTTCCACAAGCCAGTGGGCGAACACACAGATCTATCACGTGCTGCACGTCATAACTTCACCGAGGTTCACTCTCATATCCTACCGCCGCGCGCCACCTAAACCGTGCCCAGTTGCAACGAAATCTTCGCATGCAAGTTGGACAGCTCCAAAAGATGACGTTGCAGTGCCTGCCGGGTCTACTTATCACGGACCAGGTGCTACCAGCGATTTTCATAGTGTGTACACACACTCGCGTACGCCTGCTACCGGACATGCACATTTGAACTCATCGATGGCTACAAGCTCGGAGACTACGTACATTGAGGTATTTTCTTCACAGGAACTCCAACAGACATCAGCACGCCGTGAGCATTATACCGAGACCGGCGAACTGTTTGAGGAAACCATTGGGTGGGAGAGCATGGACTCGTCAACTTTGTCTATGTCAAGGAATTTAGCGCTGGTATACTCGTTCCTCTGTTGGGTGCCCCTGGGAGCGTATACTCCTTTTGTTGAGGAGCTGGTGCAGATATTTTATTTTGAACTGCAAGATTCGCTTGTAGACGAATGTGGTGATGACCTCAATTGTTTTTCAAGGCTCTTGTTTGACCAACTGGTCAACAGCAATGAATCGACTGTATCATACAAGCTAGATCAAGCCAAAGTTGAAAATGGTATAAACCATATCCCAACCAAATTAGGGGCTCTACTACACGTGATTATACAAGCAACGCAATGCGTCTTCTCGACAGGAATACGAACATGGCTGCGTGCCTTCTTTCGCCAATATGCCGGGTCGGTCCTAGACAAACACGCGCTACAAGAGTGTTTTGTGTCTTTCGTGCGGGAGCTACATGAACAAGTGAACGCACAAGTATTTGCACGCTCAGAGCTGCAGAGTTTGGATAATGTCGCTGAGGAAATTATTGCTGCCGTCTACTCCAACAAGTCTCTCCACGCGCATCGTCCAGAAGTGCGTACGATCCTGAGTGGCCAGCGCTTTGCAGGTTGGACAGCGTTTGTGGCGCAGATGCGAGAAGTGTACATCAGTGTATCGGCATGTCCGAGGGCGCATATAACGATTTACAGTCCTGGATTTCGTTTTGATCAGGCGCATCCAGTAGGAAACTCAATCGAGAAAGACTGGAATGGGGAGTGGCTTTTGGACGTGAATAAAGCTTCGTGGAAGTTCAGCGAGCAAGCCATGACGAGTGGAGATGGTGGAAACAGTAATAGTGGTACGAATGATTTTACGGTCTCCTTACTCACCATATTTCAGATTATGTCGCAAATCGTGCGACTTGAAATCGCGCTAGACGTGCAAACGCGCACGCTGTACGTTCGTTCGACTCAAGGGGTGGCAGGTCCGTTAGATTGCATGTGCGTGGTGCTGGACAGCAAAGATCGCGTGTTCGCACAGTTTCCGAACGGAATGGCGTCAAGCATCGATGCTGGTGCACACGGGGAGTACGTGGGCGAGATAGCGGTGGGACAACAGGACAAACTAGTGGTTTACCTGCAAATCTTCGAGTGGTCTGTGCGAGGCGACAGTCTATCGTACAGCATGCGTACGTGCATCGAGTGTGAGGGTAGTCGCCTCCTGAACGTTAGCGGTGACGTGCTGGCAACAACAGCAACAGCTTTGTTCACAGCAGAAGAGGCTTCAGACTTCAGGGAGATGCCACTGCAAGAAAAGCGCGTGGTCGTAACAACAACACATGCGAGGAATTTGGAAAAGAACCACACTGTCGGGCGGAATACTCTTGGCGGGACTGAACCGTGGGAAGAGGTTGGCAAATTTCATTTGAGCTATTTGAAACTCTGAACGGTCCTGTTCAGATCCGATGGTGCATTACTGCATTGGTCCGAGTGAAAAGCGAAGACTGGCGGTATAACTCCGTGGTTTGTTTTCTGACGGGCCCACTGTGCAGCCCAAGAGTCTGGTTTAGAAGCTAGGAAGGAGGACTGCATTTTACACAACCCGCGTATTCGGATGTATCCCAAGTTTTGTGGTGAAACCACAAAATGTTTATCAGTTTGATTTTATCGCAAGGTTTATATAGATTTGCCTCGATTTCAATCTTCAGTTGGTTTGTTGCTACTTATTTGTGAGCTCTGTAGCATAATCTACTCAACAGAAAATCCTTGTGTATGGGCAAATCTTCGGTCTGCTCTTCTCCTTTATCGGTATTGAATATGTAATTGAATCGACCGCCCAACGTTATTCCGGATTTGCGATGCTGTCACTCAATGCACAACACATGACAAATGCTTCTCTCGGTCGCTCTGTCCTTCTCAAAAATGCATGCCTCTGAAAAGGAAGCACTCGACTGGTAGGACCATCGCTTAATGATCATATGAACAACGCGTTAGCCTCGAGGAAGTCCCGAGTCGGAATAGTTCACAGAGAGACTCATTCTGTGGGTTTTATTGCTTGCTTGGATCTGGCTTTGCTCTCACCCGTGTTGCTGCTTTTCAAGTAAGCCTGGTGACACTCCCCACCCAATCTACATGTATACCGCCTGCCAGATAAGTGCATCATTTTACCGTGGTGAGTCAAATGCCAACTACAGATGAAATCGAAATGAATCCTCCAGCGATGGACGAGATCAATTTCAACATCTATATTTACACCGTGGTGGTGTTTATATTTTCGCCCAAGTGCAGTGTACTGCAATTCGTTTTGAACCCACAAATCAAACGAACGAGCATGAACGAAGTTAGGAATCAGTGGCTCTGCGCGCCCACTCTCAACAAAAGCCGTGGTAATAGTAAAAGAGCATGCTCTTTCCTGCACATTTATAGACCATCCTGGCAACAAATAATTGCTGCTTTCAATTTGACTCGTGATCACCAGAAGATGCATATTCTTTTCAATCCACGCTTGCAAAAATCATGCGCAACACCATTTGAAGCAGCATAACACAGTATGCTGCCAGCCACACGAATGACTTCGTTGTAGTATGAGGCCAAAGTCTCCAGTAAAGGCGAGCTCACCAGTGGCCAATCAAAACAAATGATAGAAGAGAACAACCTTCTTATCAACGCTGTAGGTAGCACCTGTACCATGCACGATCAATCTCCTCTCCGTAGAATAAAACACGAAGCGTCACAACTTTACGACAGCAAATTAATCCAGACTGCATATTGTCCACTCTACCGATACATCTTGGAGTTATCAGCTTCGTGACGGTATTGACACTGCACTCCATACCTTGTTGATTACTTGAGTCTACCACATTCCTCTGCGTATGACCAGCAGCGTCTAGCGCCGTATCATCAGCGCCTCCACTGCAGCTCGTGGACGCAGCGACCAAACGGAAGCGAGAAGGCAGAGGGACCCATTCCTCGCTTCTCTTGGTTTCACTATGCCACGTACTCGAACGATGGTGCCACAAAATAGAACCCCGCGTCCTTTTCTGTCGCAAAAGACCCCCGTGTGTCCACCACCGCAATGAGTCATAAAGTATTGGGCCACTACTGGCCTCGACTGCAGAGAGTCTGCGTCTTGCGTTCCAGTCTGGACCATGCATAGCTGTGTCAAGCATCGACGCTCTGCATCTGACTGGCAGGATACCCTCGCTCTCTCTAGCTGAATATAAGGGCTACAGCTCGCCACTACCAGTACACGTGTCTCCGATTGGAGTCCCAGAAGCCAGACCATACCCAAAAAGGTGTCAAAATGCTGTCAACAACGAGAGCTGCGTGGCTGGATAACGCCCGTTGCTCGAGTGCTGACGACGGTGACAAGTACCAATGTGGCATTCGACTCGAGCAGTCTCCGATGATCTCAAGTGAAGAGACTCTCATGGACTGGAGGCATCAAAGCCAATTTCCACCTGGGGAGAGAGCTAAACGGCTCTGCAGTTACCAAGAGAAGGTTGATTGAGTTGTGGGTGTGAGTCACACTGTGACGGCTGCGGCCAAGTTACAAGTAACTGGTTGTAGCTGTATGATACAGCCGGTATCTTCTTCGCCTTTGGCAGAGTCTGGTTTTAAGCGGCGGTAATTCGTCTCGATGGCAAAGAGTCGAGCTGGATGGTGATATTAAAATCGAGGATCGGGGGGTTGTTTTTCCTTTTTGAGACGGAGAAATCTGGTGCTTTGAGTAGTTCTCGGACTCTCTTACCTTTGCACCTTTGTTGACGTTGATCGCAGCAAGCAAATCCATTCGGCTAT
The DNA here is from genome assembly GCA_024679135.1 of Phytophthora foliorum. Lineage (NCBI taxonomy): Eukaryota > Oomycota > Peronosporomycetes > Peronosporales > Peronosporaceae > Phytophthora > Phytophthora foliorum. The sequence goes on along the minus strand of JAHWLE010000539.1, from coordinate 375 downwards.
GGACTGAATCAGAAGTATTGGGCAGATGAAGATAGCCGCATATGTGCACGCGGTATTTGCTTCTGTGAGCATCCTTCTCGAACAAAAGACGATGCTTTTCGTGTCTGACGATGGAAGTCCGGGTCATTTGATTTTTCTGTTTCGTGGACTGTTTTGCCATGGTGGTGTTCTCGTGACATGCATCTTGGATTGGTGACATCGCAAACCCAGGCTGATTGCATCGACGAAGATTCGTTCATTTACCGTTGAATGTGAGTTGATATGCCCGTGTAGCTCGGTGCTACAGTGCGTGTAAAGGTTTTATGCTGTGTTTCTCTCGAAATTGCTTACACATTATCGATGTGTAGGATTAGAACTTATCGCGAGCGCACTGGT
>JAHWLE010000538.1:0-20970 GCA_024679135.1 Phytophthora foliorum | reverse complement strand
GCTCGGCCGGTCCCAGCGAGCCCGTCACAGGCATCAAGAAGGCGCAGAGCTACCAGGCCCTGGCCGACCTGGAGAAGAAAGGATACTTCCCCGTCGCGCCCAAGCCGTCGGCCCTGGGGGTGCAGCGGGGACTCAAGGACTCGGTGGTCAACGACATGTGCCGCGCCGTCGTCAAGCACATGGTGGGCGACGTGTACGTGTCAGCCTCCGGGTCATATGGCCAGCGCAAGGTGCTCAACCATCTGTATGAGCCCGTGTTCGCTTCCGTGCAGGCCCACTTCCGCCGCCTGCCAGCTAGATACGCGCTGTCCGTGAACCCGGACGACGTTCCGCTACACATGCGGCTGCTGGCTCAAAATCAGCGTGAGCCCACCGCAATCGCGGTCAATGCCCAGCTGAAGAAGGACGACAACGGGGAGTACGTTTCCACACGGCTTACTTTCTGTGCAACTCGAGTTGGTTCTAATACGTGATGTTTATATTTTGCAGGATCGTGCCCAACGTATGTGAGGTCGTGGTGGTGTCATTGGACCGCGAAAACATTCTGGACGCCATTACCCGAGCGCTCACCACGATGAAAGGAAACATCTTGGACGCTGATGTGATGACGACGGCGGACGGCACGCTTCTGGATCGTTTCGTGGTGAAGGGATCATTTATGAGCGATGAGCGCCAGGACGAATTGCGCACACATATTGAGCAGAACCTGCGTAGACTTAGCATGGAGGAAGACACGCGGCCTAGCGCCGCAAGCTCGCAGGACTCAGGTAGCAACGAAAACATGAGTCTGGCTGAAAAACTGGGCGTGCTGCAGATGGTGGACAAGAACGAGATTAAAGCCGAGTGGAAGCTGGACCTTAACGAGGTGCAACTGGAAAAAGCTGTGGGCAGTGGCCGCTCAGGTAGCACGTACAGCGCGTGGTGGCGAGGTACCCACGTAGCCGCTAAGATCGTTGACTCTTCTACCAACACCCAGGCCGTGGGTGAGGAGTTACTCAACGAGTTCCACCGTGAGGTAGCAGTCGTCAGCAAGCTGCGCCACCCGAACATTGTTTTGTTCCTCGGGGCGGCCATCAACCCGCCACGATACTGCTTGGGTAAGTTTTGCAGTGATGACGGGTTGTTTGGTTCGCTCTAACCGTTTTGTATGCATTTTTATTGCTGTTGTTTGCAGTTTTTGAATTTATGGAAAACGGCACCTTGACGGACCTGATCCGTTCTCGTAGGGGGCCGATCGATTTTTTCCGACTTGCATCGGAGATGGCGATGGTGCGTTAGACGCGTTCATACTGATTGTCATGGGGAGTGAGTCCTAATTACGCTGTGCTTTTCTTACCGCAGGGAATGAACTATCTCCACTTGTGCTCCATTATGCACCGTGACCTGAAGTCTGGCAACGTTCTCATCGACTCTCATGGCACGGCCAAAATTTCCGACTTTGGGTTGAGCTGCGTACTTGAAATCGGCAGCTCGTCCGATTTGACCGCCGAAACGGGAACATACAGGTGGATGGCACCGGAGGTGATTCGCCACGAGCCGTATTCGAGCAAGGCCGATGTCTACAGCTTTGGCATCGTGTTGTGGGAGCTGCTAGCGAGAGACCAGCCCTTCCGCGGCCTGACGCCGATCCAAGGTGAGCACATCTTGGCCATTTCGAGTTTGATGGTTCTATTGAAGTGATTCTAATATTTTATCTGTGTTCCGCTGAAGCCGCCTTCGCTGTTGCCCGCCAACAAATGCGTCCCGCGTTGCCTCGCCAGACCCCTATCAAAATCGGCGAACTGATTGAACACTGCTGGCATCACGATCCAGCGCGGCGACCAGACTTTGGGTCCATCCTGGAAGCTCTGCCACTGGTGAAGAAGTCGCTCAAAAAGCGTGACTTCAAGAATATGGGGATTCTCTACACGGCCCCATGAGTCCATCCCAGCAACCTAGACGGAGCTAGCACCGCCCTGGACGCTCCCCGTGCGCGTTCTCCGCGCAGCTCTCCTCGTAGTTTTTTATCCCACTAATGGTAAACTAGAAAGTATTAGCCGATCTCGAATGCCAATAATGTGATGTGGAGAAGTTCAGAGGTCTGAGAAACCTGTATGCTATTGAATACTACGTGCTCGAGTCGATCCGCACTGCCATCTCAAAGGTGGGGTGGATGCCAGCTTGAGTTCTGTTAACCACTATGCCAAAACTACCTCCTCTTCTACTCTTTCTGCTAGCGCTTCTAGTCGGGTGGTGCTTATCTATTTTGCCGGTCGGTTCGATCTTGTAGGCTCAGATTCTCGACAACCGCGTTGCCTGCTGTTGTTGATCCAGTACTCCCTCGTAACGACATATCGATTTCAGCTTTCGTACTTCCTGCGTAAACAATGGAGTAAATTTGGCGCATTAAACGGCACAAGCATGAGCGCAACAATTCTTTCGGGTGCTTCTTCCAAGTTTTCACCAAGGAGAACCGCAACTGTTTCGTGGCCAAGGTATCCGTAGCTCTGGAATCCAGACTAGGTGTCGCGTTTGGTGCAGTCGTCGGCGCAGGGAACGATCACATAGTGCAACACAGTCTCTGGTGAGCTTCAACGGCGTGTTCATCATCGCGATGGTTGTGCGACGGCGCCTGTTTTACGTGATCGGGACGCTAACCTCGTAACCTCGTACCAGGTCGTGAAGCTGCTTCTCACGTGTCGGTCTCATCCGAGCCAATAGTGCCCCAACGAGTACGCAACTTGATCTCGCAGACTATTATTCAATACTCTCCCTACGTTGCCGTCACGTGTACACTGTACCACGGGATGGCCTCGAGAACGGCGTCGCCGATAGACTTAGAGAGCAGAGCTGCGTCTCTCTTCAAAACCAGCCGCTATCACAGCCCGACATTCCCGAGTGTACATGAAGTACACTTCGAAGTGCATTACTTGAAGTATTTGCCGGTGAATCCAATGATCGGCGACTCGTATAAGCTCCCGGAGTGGACAGGCAATGGGGTGCTTGTTGCACCAAAGGCACAATACCTATCACCCGAGCGTGCACGGATACTTACTCAGTGTGACACTGTGCGAGTGCTAAAGTACAAAATTGTGAGACCAGAGTATCTCTCGCAGAGACCGTAATGCGTTGTGCACTAGAATTCAAATCCAAGCCGAGCTAAGGTACACGTTGTCCACGCTTTGACTTTATCTCGGGATTTGAGGGTTCCACCACGTCGCGACTCGCGAAAACTGGCTGCCCCGAGTCAATCATTGTAGCTTCATTCTCGATCCGACACCATGGCAGGCAGGTTCCCGATGCCCGTTCCGCCCTTCCCGCCGCTGGAAATGGCGAACAGTGAACGCGAAAGACTCGAGCTTCTCACCCACCGCCTCGTCCACAAGGCCCTCGCAGACTACGACGCCCACCGTCAGGGTGGCGCCAAGGTGGACACCCGGAGCTGGAAGCTCGTCCGACAATGCGAACAGCTCGCCATGTACAAGCGCAGCGAGCCCAGCTCACTGTACCAGCCAGCGCACGCGCGACAGCCAGCGACAGCAATTCGGACACGAGCTGAGAGTGCCAGCATTATCGGAGACTCAATCACACAAGGTCGACCCCGCCAGAAAATGCCAATACTGCTGCAGGTTGGGGCGATCCGAGGCACACTGGACGAGGTGATGTACGGGACCGTCGCGTTGGATGGTCCTGCAATGATGCTCAAGACGGCCTGCACGGAAGACACCTTGCTCGACGGCGAAACGCTGTGCCAGTTGCGTGGACCATCGTCAACTCACCCGTTTCGCTTCTTGGGCGTGAAGTGGGTCGTCAAGGGGACCCCGCACATTGCATTTGCGCCGATGGTTCGACCCCGGGACCTCGTTTTCCTTGAGGCCACCGGAATTCTAACGCGCGAGGGCAGCAAGGAGCGCGTCGGGTACCATTTGATGCACTCCGTCAAAGTACCTGGGTACGGCCCACTGGATGACAAGCAAATCGTTCGTGCTGAAATCTCATCGTGCCTTCTGTACACGGAGACACCGGGGTCGGTGGGAAGCGTGGACGTGTTCATGAAGGCTCGATTTGACCCTAACGGCAGCGTTTCCGAGAGCGTGGCCACGCAATCTGCATCTCTCGCGCTCATGTACAGTGCAAAAGTCAGCGTTTGCGCGCAGAATAAGAAGCTCTTGTGGCTGTTGCATACCAGTCCAGATTTTCCGGTCCAGCAACGACCATCAGTTGCCATGAGCATGACCCGACAGCGTAGCTGCCCAATATGCGCAAAGAGCTTTAGCGTGTTCAGCGGCATTGCCAACTGCGAGTTGTGTTCTACCGCTGTGTGCACTGCCTGCTCCGTGAAGAAGAAGTTGGCTTTTGGGAAACCCCGAAGCAAAAGGGTAACTTTACGCCCTGTTGCTTTCTGTACAAGCTGCCTCACGCATGCACGTCGCTTGGATGATTTTAACGCCGCACGACAAGAAGTTGCATCGACTCCTCCGACAGTGCAAGTTCCTGTAGACCCGGTTCCAGCTGTACACAATTGTAGACGACGTGATCTACAAGAAGTAAAAGAGGCACCGTCGATCTCTCAGGGGCAACCGCCGCAAATCACCAGACATCATAGTGAAGGTGTGATGGAGAGGAAAAATTCAACACCCCGCCGCCAGCGCGTCAATACTTGGAATACAGGGGACGCAGAACTTCAGACGACAAGTCGATGGGATAAACTGGAGCTTGAATTCGTAGCATCGAGGGAGGTAGAAGAGATCGAAGAGGACGAGTTTGATGAGATCAAAACCAACGAGGACTCCGTGGTATTGGCGGACCCCCGCGACCAGCGAAGTTGCTCCTATCCGACGCCTCATCCAACTCCAGGAAGACGTGAATCCACCCAAGACGACTTCATGGCTCGTATCATCGCGATGCGCAACGCTGCAGAGGACGCCTACCAAACGACCCGACGGACAGCTCAGGCTCAATTCGAGCAAAGGACCAGCGCTCAAAGCCACGCCGTCCGTTTCGGTCACGACCATGAGGCCTACGCTGTCTGGTAAGGGGTCGGCGCTCGTGCTGAAAGGCTTCCCAAACGACAGGTGCCAGGCAAGCACGATTGCAGCGATTGTAGAGTTGTGGCTTACGCACGGGATCACCATTAGCTTATCGCCCGAAAGGGCCAGACTGATGAAACGCCGAATATCCTGAGAATGAACCAGACCATGAACCAGTTCAAAGTAGACGGGATCAGCTAGGACGGACTGAGCTCTGGAAAGCCGCAGCTTGTGACGTGCGTACTTGTTCAACGTCGGGGGTTGCCGTTGGAGAGGTCCGTTGTTTCTTCTCACTAACCAATTCACCCGTTGCTCAAGCAAGGGTACTTCCAAGACTCGACTCACGAGTATGAGCTGGCTGCAGACACACGAGGTGGCCGTGCCCCATTATGAGGTCCACGGGGGCAAGCAGGTGTTCGCGATCGAGCTGCGAGAGCGGGCACTTCGACAAGAGGAATTGGCTCGGAACTGGTCAAGCATCACCAGTACTAGCTCGCAGCAGTTTCTAATGGAGGAGGACAGCGAGAACGACAGCATGACGGGCACCACATCAGGGGTGTGTGTGGTCGCTATGCGCTCGTATTCGCAGTTCCGCAAACTTTGGAGAGACCTGATCCGTGCGACGAAGACACCGTCGACTGCGTCGTTGGCACGATCCAACAGTGCCCACGTACAGCAGACATCGATCCACCAAGCTTCTGCACACTCGTTGACACACTCCTTCCACTCCATGCCTGTTTCCAGAGCAGAAAGTGACCCCTCCAGTTCTTGCCGCTGTCGTAGTTGGAACTGTGCTTTCCGCAGCTTTCACCTCTTCCTGAAAAGCTATCCGTTTCCGTCCAAGCTCTTGATGAAGCGCAGCACACCTACCGTTTTGGAAAATCGGCGTCAGGGGCTGGAGCTGTTTGTCACAACCGTCCGTGGTCTCTTTGACACTTTTCCCCGTCCGTTTCTTCAAAGTTTTGAGGAAAGGGAGAACTGTCATGTCCTCTCACTTTTGAACATCTTCTTCGGCTTTAAAGAGATGCGCCAAGTGAGCCCTGGATCCCGTGTCACCTTGCAGCTTCCTAGCGGTCACCTTTTGAAAGGTAGTAGCAGATGCAGTAGCACTGGTAGCAGCGTATTCAGCGAGAGCAGCACCGATTTTAGCAGTCGAAGCGCAGCCAGTAGCAACGACACATGGAGCACAGACAAAAGCACTGGAATCGAGTTTTACCTGCGTCACGATGATGAGGGCTCAAACGATACTCCCACTGACGATTCTGAGTTTGAACTTCGAGAGCTGGAGAACATACCCGGGTTGGTAGCTAAACTCAACACCAACACTGATGGCCATGCTGCGATTGACCGGATGGGCGCCAAATTCATGACGTCCCCTCATGGCAGCAACAAGAAACCAGCGAAAATGCCATCAACTGGGCGCAGATCTCGGTATTATCGCGGAATTAGCATTCGACGCCATACCGCTTTTCTAGCGCGAAATCCTACCATGAGTACACGCAATTGCTCTGCTACCTCTGATGCGAAGGTACCCCAAACTTTGCTGCCTGGTCTTCCCAAGTTTCAGCTACCAACCAGCGAGGTGACTTCGATCCGCACATTTCTAGAGGAGTTTCGAGACCACCTTTTGCTGGACTCCCGAGCACTTGGAAGCTCTGGTACTTCACTGAAGTGGTGGAATGAAGACCGCCAGTGGGAACTTGCGCTGTATGTGGCAAGTCAAATTGGCCACGTATACGCTGTAGAGTCGATTCTGTATCGTGGCACGAACCCGAACGCTGTGATGGAGGATGGCTTGTCTAGTCTTCATGCTGCTTGTCGCGGTGGTCACCGGAGTATCGTGGCGATGCTACTTACGCGTGGAGCTGATACAAACATAATTGACGCTAACGGAGCGCCACCACTGCTTTCAGCTGTGCAACTGGGCGACCTCGAAATTGTCGAGATGCTCGTGGAGTTCGGCGCAAATGTGAATTTGTGCAACGCCGACAGTGTATCTGCTGTACATGTGGCCGTTGCATGCCAGGCATTGCCCGTTCTCCAGTTGCTTCTTGAGTTCGATGCTTTCGTGAACACAGCCAACTCCTTCAATGGGAAGACACCTCTGCATCTCGCAGCACAATGCGGAAGCATCCCGATGTGCGAACAGCTGATGCAGTATGGTGGTAACATCCACCACAAAACGACACGCGGACTAAATGTTGTCGCTCTTGCCAAGTCGCATGGCCACCAAAATGTTGCAAGATTCTGTCTCTCTTTCGACGGAAAGCAGGGATTACTGCCACGCGCAGCATCCGAATCGTCTAAGGTGCCACAAACTGCTGCGGGTGCTTCCACCTCGGAGAGCTCCGAAGTTACAATTGTCTCTGAAGACGGCTACGCGTACGCTGTTTTGTAGAAAGAGGCTACAGTGAGAAGGCAGCAAGGCCCAACGGAAAGGCTTAGATTCGCGGTTAGTCCCGCAAAGATGTAACTTAATTTTTTTGCGCCAATTGGCACGACAACCAAAGCTTTGTTCGCTCTTCCATTGCTGTAGTCATTATCCCGTGCACCATTCTGGCATTTACCACCGGTGCTATTTTCCATGTGCTTTGAATCCGTTTCTCCATGCCAACACAGGAAGAAACGCCACCACTTTAGTGAACAAACGTCGTCAGCTCCTCGATCAAGCAGGACGTCCTGATCAATGGATCGGAGAAGAAGTGCAGCTACTGGGTCCCATGGAGCAGGCGCTACATCATCAATCAACAACAGCGAGTGCTGGGATTCCGTGTCATATCTCGAAAGTGCTTTCCATCATGGTTTCATGCGGCAACGGCTCAATTCGGGCGACTTTGTGTATCACGAAGACTCCCGACTAACCCGGGAGCTAGATGAGTTTTGCGACGTTGACTCCATGCACACGCCTAAAGGACCTGTGATTCTTCTAGGCAACAGCGGCTTGGGGAAAAGCGCCTTCCTGGCGAATTGGCTCGTGCGTCGCAAGAAAATGTTCCAGAATTGGCAGTCCTCGTACCCGGAGTTCATCTTCTCGCACATAGTCGGCTGCTCGAGACAATCGTGTTCCGTGTCCAATCTGCTCGAGCGTATCTTGCGCGAGATCAAGGAGTACTTTGAGTTAAACAAAGAGATTCCCGACGTAGAAGAACGACTAAGTTGGCAGTTCCCACGCTTCCTCGAGGCTGCGTCGAAAAAGGGTCGTGTCATTCTCGTTGTCGACGGTCTGCATCGACTGCACACGAACAATGGAGAGAGCATTTTAAAATGGGTGCCCCTCTCTTTCCCACCTAACGTCCGCATCATCTTCTCGGGAACTCTCAACTACCCGACTGCCAAGTTATCCCAAGTTCTTAACGTCAACGGTGGGACTGGGGCCCTCCTTGTTCCCCGTGGTGAAGGTGGGCATGATGAATGCGGTGAAACGCTAGGAGGTGACTACTACGAGAAAACGAGCCTTAGCGCCCAAATGATTGAGAGGATTAAAGTGGAGGCTGGTCGTCGCAACTGGAAGCTCATACATGTCTTGCCACTAGTCGAGGAAGAGAGGAGACATATCGTCAGGAAGTTCATCTCAAAAAAACGCGACAATAGTGAACAAGAGGAAGGTGCGACTCCGAGCAAAACAACAACGGGACTCCAGCTTTTCGAGATACAGCAGAATGCGATTGTTGGTGTGCCTATCAGTGCCAGCCCTCATTTCCTAAAGAATTTTCTTACGGCCTTGTTCTGGGCGGTGAAGGAGGGGTTTAATATCCACACAATCTTCGAGAGTTGGCTGAGTGCAGATAGTGTTGGACAATTACTGGAGTCTGTACTTCGTAGCATGGAGATCGGCCACAAGCCCGACCAACTCTCCACAGAAGATGCTATGCAGTTCTTTCTCGAGTACGACGATGAAGACAATGCTCCCACCGCTACGGTATCCATGGCAAACTCTGTTTCTATCCGAAAATCTTCATCGATCGTGGGTGACTCTCAGATAGCACAATTCTCTGGGCGAAGATATTCATTACATCGGGACGAAAGCCGCACAAAACTTGAGCTCGCGCGCGCCGCTGCGGAGACTGCCGTGCGTGAGGCTAACGATTCTGTGCGTATTGTTGATTTTCGTCCGCGCGAAAACGGCATGAACGCGGGTTGGAATGAAATGAAACGCGTTAAAAGTGTTCACGAAACCAAAGAGCTTTTCGTGAACATGGTACGCACTGATGGAGCTCGAAATCAGTCGACAACAGCAGAAGGTGGGCCCGTGATACCATCACTTGATTCCGGAAAGGGAATGACTACAAGTTCGCTACTTGAAGCCGCACAGCATAAGCTCAAACGCTTTCCAACAGAGTCTACAACAAATAGGGGTGGCCCCCTAAAACTTGGCAACAGACCAGATTATCTGACTGGTGGCCGTCCTGTTGCCCCACTTGGAGAGTTGCTCGGGAGAGCTTTGTGTCTCCTGTACGTGAGTCGTCATGGTCTTTTATTAAATGAGTTGCGCTTCATTCTAAATGCTATCGTAACCGAGGCGCGGGGGAAACACCGTCTACGAGAATCCCACCGAGATGAAGAAGAACCAACATTCGATCACCAAGGAAAAACAAGTATGGGGCAACAATCATTCTCAGAAGAACAGTGGCAAGCGCTTTTGCGTGCTCTTCGAACACTCAGTGTGCTTTTTGTGCAGGAGGTGGTTGTGTTGCCGATGTGCAAAGATATCCTGCGCGACGTCGTTTGGTGGCGATATATCGGCAGTGAACGCGCCGAACAGCAATACCACCAGTGGCTCATTCGTTTTTTTCGTATTCACCCAACTACGTTCCGCCGCGTCGAGGAATTACCATGGCATCTTAAGCGCTGCTACCAGTGGGACGCGTTGCGTCAGGTGCTCGTGAACCTACCAATGTTTCAGCTGCTATATACGGCCAACTATAAATCCGAGCTCTTTGAATACTGGAAGGTGCTCACTGACGGTCCGCTGCTCAACTATGGGGCAGCTACTAGTGCAAATCACCCACCAGTTTACGTCATGCCCTTCGATATCGTCAAAGAGTACGGTAAGAGTATCGATGATTGGTATCACAGCACTCGCCCCTCCACCAAAAACTTCACGGCTATCGTACAACTTGTCACGCGCTTCATGTATGAGTTCTGTCTATCATATCAACGCCCGTTGCCGCACTTTGTTCACGCACCATTTGATCTCAAGCGACTCTATGTGGACGGCTTCCTGTTCGCCGAAAACTTGCCACACGTTCAGACCTTAGCAACCTCGGCCAGCGGAAACTCCTCTGGTTCTTCGCTGCCATCACCGGGATCATCATTAGGTGGAGTGCCTGCCATGGAAAGCACGTTAACCACGGCTTCATCAGCTTTACTTGCTGCATTGGACAATTTTTCTTCGCAAGTGAATATATCGAGTGCTGGAACTGCGGGTACATCGTCCAAGGACAAGGAGGCGTCCAGAAACTGTTTCTTCTTCTACCAGCGGTGGGTGTGGATTCAATTTCCGTGGCTCGCACTTGGGCGTGAGATTGTTGTGAGAGACCCAATAATTCCAAATCCTATACTTGAGAAGGCAAACGGCACAGGTGCTGGTAGTATCAGTACTCTTCCGTTGGCTCCACAGATTTCGCATACTGCATCATCGAGCTCTTTGGCTCCACCAGGCTCATCTCGTGGGCGAGCAGGAGATGGAAGCGACAAAGAGGTCAGGCGTCACGACGGTGGGGACGGAACAATCTCGAAGACACCACGTTTTAACCTGCCACAATCGCTTGAACGTTCCGGGATGTTTGACGCACGATTTTGGGATGTGAAGAAGAGTATGTTTGATCCTACTACCCGCCGACCTCGAGGTGCGATGACCACTTCCCAGCTCGCCGCCGTGAAAAATGCGAGTGTGCTGATGACATCGGCATCTACTTCGCTCGTAAACCAAACAGTGGACGTGATATCCCCCGAGCATCTTTTTCGCAAGAAAACTGCGTATGCCACAGTCAAGGGCGTACTCAGCTCGTCCGTGCGCCGTCTTCCCACTGCCGCATTAAAGACGTCAGCATCACTGCCAGTACTGTCGGAGCAACGAATACTCACTCCAAGCGTAACCACTACTACATTCAGCCGCAGTGAGTCAATATTTGGGAAACCAGACACTATGGCGCTGGAATCCCTGTCCGCGGATAGATCAGCTTCGCTTATTGTTCGTGTGGGAGGTACTGCATCAAAGTCGAGTCTGAACGCGAAAGAAGTGAAGCTGGACAGTATTGCGAGTGCGAATGACTTGACATCAGTTGCTACTGCATTTGGGCTGCCCGCGCACTTTCAAGACTACCCTCAATCCGAATGGGATCTGAAGCAGTCGTACAATCATCGCATGGTTCTTAAACTTCAGACACTATACGACACAGTTAAGACGGAAGTAGTACACAAGCAGAAGTACTTGCGCGACGTAAAGCGTAAAATTCGTGAGACTGCACGTCGATACGAATTGACCATGCGGGAGTGCGACATGGCTAAACACGCTGCGGAAGAAATGAGCTCTCGCCTGGCAAAACTCGAACGTGTGATGAAAAATATCGACCACCAGGCAAAAAGCCACCGAAAGCTCGTTCGTGGATGCGAGATGTTTCCTGCTTGTGCACCGGCACACTTCGAGGCCAACCAAAAGGAGCTTCGCCTCCTGCAAATGAAGCTTAAAGATCTCCATGCCGAGAAGAAAGTACTTCACAAGAAGAAATCCCACCTCCAGAATGAAGAGCTGCCCGTTGTGCGAAAGGCAATCGAGAAGAGCAAACATTTGTTGTCTGCCGTGATCGACAAGCTGGAGCGCGCAAGGGAAAAGGTAGCACATGATCAGGCGTCATCCGATAAACTATATCAACGGCGACTTGAGATGATTGAGAGTGTACGAACAGCGATCGGAAAGGGCTCGACCTCAACCATGGAAGAAGAGGCTCGTCGACAAGCACGTCAAACCTTCAGCGCCACCACACGGTCACTGGCTGCCAAAGTCGCACTACAACAATGTGAGTCCATGTGCGATAAGATCCAGAAAGCCACGGGCTTCTCGAAGATGGAGTTGATTCTTCAAAAATTCACGCGTCGCGAAGAGCTGAATGCGAGCTTCGAGGAGCAAGCCAAGCTTTACGAGGCACGACTCAAGCAGATCAAGCTGAACCAAGCCGAGCTGGAAGAACAATTGCATTCACTCGAGCTGTCACAGGTGACAGCGTCAACGGAGGACCCGCGCCTTCTCGAGCAAAAGCTGCGCACTGTCGAAGTGGAACTCGCTCGCGCAGAGTACACCCAGGCGAGCCTACTCACGAGTTCGAAGGAGGTTATCGCGGGTGCTGCGCGCATCGTCAAACTTTTGGGAATCACCAACTGTTCGGATCCGTATCAAAATGCGATTCCGGCTGCTCGGCTTTGGCCGCCTCCTGTGGGTTACGAAGGCGAGAACAGCCTCAACTCGGAATTCGAGACGCTTGAGCCACCAGCTATCACGGCGCTATTGCAGCTCTGTCAGGACCGAGCAACGCTCATGATTGACGCAGTACGTTTACTTGTCCATGTTCTCTTCCCGACCCAACCACGTGTGCTCACAAATGTGGTATACTTGCTTGTCTCTGTAGATCGAGGGTGCAAGAAGTGATCCGGACATTAATTTCTCTCTGGTATCTGCCGCGTGAGCTTGCATTGGTCTGCAGGTCTCATGACTGACTTCTTGTTTCTCCCCCACAGATCGCAGATTCGCCGGCTCGAAGTCGTCGTCGGACGGTTCGCGGAGGGGACGAGAAGGCGACGACGCGCACGAGTCGCTACCGACGACCGCAGCAGCTCAGCAGCGTGGCTGAGAAGATCAAGGACAAGGACCGAGTGGGCTTCGACCGCGGCGCCGTGCCGCCTCTTGTCGCCGTCCTTGTGGCGCAGTCGACGCCGCCCATCACGCCCGACGTGGACGAGCAAGAGCAAGAGCAAGAGCCTGGACAAGACGCGGAGGTGCTCTCCAGAGAGGCCATTAAGGCCTCCAGCAAGAGCAAACTGGCCCAGCGGAAGCGCGGCAACAGCAACGCGGGTGACCTTGAGCTCGAAGTCTGAGGATTTTATATAAATGTGCGGAAATATTACCAACCGGTATTTTATTGGGAAGTAAACATTGGCCGAGCGACCGATGCGGGGCGAGGGGCAGCGCTTGTCGGCGCATCTGGAAGCGGCTTTCGCGGAGATCGAGCGGCTCAAGGTCGAGTACCGATATGCGATCGACCAACTGGAGACGTTCACGCTGCCGAACCTGTCGCCGCAATCGGCCGCCCAGTGGTTCGAGATGGTGATCACTGCGACGCGGCTGCTGCTACAGTACCGACTGGGTGACTGACCGCGTAAATTACTTGTTGCAGTATCTCCGCGTTGTGGACTTGGGCGTGCAGATCCGCCGAGGCGAGATTCGGCACCGCACAGGGCAGAGTTTCACGTATCCCTGCATGCACAAGACCGGCACGAAAGGGGCCGTGCACTCAGGTGCGTTGGGAGGCTTGAGGCTTTCGGTTGTTGACTGATTAGTTTATTCGTGTGGTGGAACAGGCCTGAGTATCGACGATGGAAATGCCATTTTCCAGCTAATGGAGAACCGGAAGCTCGTGAAGGAGAGTTGCTTGGATAGCTGGTTCATGAAGATGGACGGGTTGGATTGCGACGACATTGGCTTGCTGGACAAGAGGGTTTCTAGGTGCCTTGAAGACTTCCCCAGAAGAAGTAGCCTGTTCTATGATCGACTGGAAGTGACTGGGGAAGACCCTCACGAGGAGATGCTGGTGCTAGGAGGACCTGGCGCTAGCGCTCCGATCTTGGCGAAGGTCACGCGAACATGCTATGGTCCAGAAAACTGTTCATGTACAGAGGACGCAAAACCTTGGGAGGATTTCTGTCTCAAGCCTGGTGACCCTCATGCTCAGAGAAATTTATCGACTGGATTCATTGATGGTGCTGGATCAGCGCTAGTGGATGATGTGGGTATCATGGATATCAAACGGCAAATGGGCTATCAAGAGCTTTCGCGCGAACAGCAAAATGAGGATGCAGCAGCACTCGCGCGGGATGCAGCAGAGTTATCTCGGCGAAGAAGGCCTAAAAAACAATATGGCACTGTTGGGAGTGGAGTACGTGTGCCATCATCGGCACGAAGTATTTACCAGAAAAAGGTAAGCTACCGGATTTACTGATCTTAATCTTTGTCGTCGTGGTCTTACAGCCGTGTTGCATTCTGGTAGTGCGAAGAGAACGGCTCCAAGCCAAAGGCGCACATTCTAGCGATACTTGCGGTGAAGAACGGCGCACATCTGCTGGATCTTTCTGGTATCGGCTTTCACACTGTGGGCGATCTTCAAGACTTGGTGGACATCTTTTCCATGCCTGGCATACCCCCCGTGAAAGAGCTAGACTTGGCGAACGGTTTCTTCAATGCTACAGCTTTCCAGGTACTGTGTCAGTTGTTACGTGTGCAGCGACTTCGCCATACCATCGAGCGACTCAGTCTGCGTAGCATCGCAGTCCCCCAACGTGCTGACTTCACAACCCTCATGCATCTGATGATGGGCGATACCAGCTCTTCTCTCCAACCGCTCAATAACTTGAAGACGTTGGATCTCTCATTCAACACTTTTTCGGCCGAAACTGCGATACAGCTACAGCCGCTGCTGGCTAGCCTCCAACGTCTCGAAAATCTCTCTTTGGAGTCTTGCTTCCCAGATCCTGTTTCGCCAGTTGACCCGCTGCCCCCCTCTATCGGTCCAAAGACGGCCGAGGAGAGTGTTCGTGCTGCACTCACGGAGGTTAGCATTCGACTGGAGAGTTTGAATTTCGGTTTGAACTGGGTTCCTGTTGATTCACGCTGGCTCGACGCTCTTTTCACACCGGGGAGCACGCTGCAGAAGTTAAACCTACACAGCATGAGCAGTGCCTCAATCAATGGTGGCGAAGCAACCGAAACGATGGAGGTGGATTGGCAAGACGGTGAATCATGGGACCTACAGCAAGTCGAAACCCTCAAATGGTCGTCCAGTAGCAGCGTGCACACTGAAAAACTGCTCAATGCGTTATCAGCTGAGTTACAAAGTGGGTTTTCTCAGCTGAAGCATCTTGACATGGAAGTTAGTGTCCTCACTGGGCAAGACGATGGAAGCCAAGCGGACAGGAAAGCTGCAGAAACAATCACTCGTGTTGCCGACTACTCCGTACTAAAATCGTGTCGTCTCTGCTACTACAGTCAACATGCAGTTATCTCGCATGGTTTGAGCGCATCCGTGGGGAGGCTTCTGGAGGATGGGCTTCCCGACTGTGAGATGTTGTCGTTGCGAATGCCACAATTTTATTTATCTCCGGGGACTATTCACGACCTGCTGTCCTCTGCATCCATCCCCAAGATGAGAAAGATGACGCTAGCTGTTGGAATTGTACCAGCTACTCATGATGAACGGATCTCGGGGCCATGTTTTTTGCAAATGCAGTCAATGAGAGAACTTACGTTAGAATTTCACGCTGTTGTCGACGAACAAATTAATGCGGGGGCGGCAACTATTGCGTTAGCACAAGGGTTGGAGACATCTTGGCTGTCATTGAGTTCACCACATCCTGGTAATTTCACGAAAGACAAGACGTGTGTGATGGGTAGTGCAACCGGGAAGTTGAATCGCTCCTTCGTGTTATCAGAGCAGCAAAAGGCAAATAAGTGGATCTACCGATGCCACTTTTCAGCAACTTCAACACCATGATGGCGTATGACACGGTTCAGTATACCACAGCGTCACCTATGGCCCCGCCATGGAATAAAATTGCATACGGGTTGCTTCCAGACTGTGCATCTCACGCAAAAGTGCCTTTGCTTCCTCTTTTTCCGGTCCCTGCATGTCCAATAATCGGTTGCAAAAGATTGTCGCCTCCGAGAATCGGCCCAACTGCTTGTAATAGTTTGCAAGAAACAAAATTGCCGCCAGCGTTTGTGGCGTATCCACTCGAATGTTCCCACCACTGCCGCCGGGCAGCACAAGCACCTCCCGCTCACTATTATTGTCAGAATCAGTAGGCGCGGACCCCTTGACGTCATCCTGATCGCGCAAAAGCGACGCTGGAGCGCTTCGAAGTCCAAGATGCATCTGGTAGTACTTCGAGGCTTCATGTTGTTGCCCTCGCGCTGCATACAGGCGTCCAAGGTGATAAGACGCGATACCCTCTCGATCTTGATTGTTCACAGCGCGATGGAAGCAAGCGAGAGCTTCATCAGTCTTGTTCAGCTTTTCATAGCAGCCACCCAAGGCACACCACATTCGAGCGTCGTAAGGACGGATCGCCACAGATTTACGATAGTAGTAGATGCTGTAGAGGAACATGTTGAGGATCTCGTAGGCTTGTCCAAGTCCATACCAAGCTCGATAGTCACGTGCATTGAGATCAACGGCATGACGGTACGCTTCGATTGCTGCACTCGTGTTCTTCATCTCGACATACTCGTGTCCGATTAGCGTCCACGCTGAGAGAAAGTTGGGGTCCAGTTTCAAAGCACGGTGGAAATAAATAATGGCTCGGTCGTGCTTGTTCTTGATCGAGTAGTAGTTACCAATAATGCAGCACGTCTCAGGCCGATACTTTTCCACTTTGAGAGCTCTGTGCGCCAATCGGCTGAGCTCCGTCTTGTCCTCCTTCACGTACAGCACGTTTGAGTATACATCCATGTTCTCCATCCGGTGCGGATCACGCGCAGAAAGCCGCTCAAATTGCTCTTGCGATTGATCGAAGTCTCGAATGTGGTAGCTGGTAAGTGCCTGCTGTGCCAACAAGTAGTTGCTCTGCGGAAACTGTTCCTCCAAACTTGTAAGTAGCGCACGCGCAGCGTTGTTCTGCTGCTGGTCCAGAAGTACGTACGCTTGAAAAAGTTGAAACATCCAAGGGCAGCTTGTTGCTAGAATTACTTCTTCTTCCTGCCAGCACCAAAAGTTAGTCATCCCTGGGAAATTAGCATTCTCTAGGTAGTAGTAACGTACATTCGATGTGAAGGGAGAGTGGGCCGCCAGTTCCATCCATGCCGACCAATTCCATGGATAGCGTCGAATCGACTCAACAAGGATGAATCGAGTGGTGACATCAAATGTCAGCGTAGTCGCTGCACCCGACCCCCCCTTATTATCCCTTCGATCGTTGGTAGCACTGGGGTTGTAGAGTTGCTGGCGCTTCTGCTCTTCCGCAAAATCAGCGCGGTGTCGGGTTTTCATACTTATTGGAGTTGATGATTGCGCCTGGGTACTCCCTGTACTCGTGCTGTAGCCTAAGCGCTTGAGAACGACAGCGTATAGATAAAGGCCAAACCCATCCAGCGAGTTCTGCTGGTATGCAGCACTTAGCGATAAGTACAGTTCCTTAAGATGAGGGTTGGAGCCTTGGCGATGAAGATTGCGATCCACCTCTGCCAAATAGCAAACATCAAATTAATCAACAGCCACGTGGATATTCAAGTGGCAGGCGCTACCATACAGTAGCTGAACGAAGTGCATGCTCAACGGACCTTTGCTGCTGCCTGTGACGTTCATCTCCAGATCCATCTCCTCTTTCGCCTTTTCTCCAGCCTGTATTCAGTATTAAAAAACGACATGATGAGATAAGCTCACTTCCAAAGCAACAAACCATCGGTAGGGTGGTGCTGGAATCTATTCGTACCAAATACAGTGCGTAGTATTTGAGAAAACGCGTCTTCTGCGTAGGACTGCGAACTGCGTCCAGACTTTCCGGACCCACAACAGAAGAAAACGCTTCTCTAGTGGACAGCAGGTAGTGAGCGCGTAGGTACTCGCCCACGTCGAAGCAAGCCTTGGCAGCCTCGAAGCGATCGGCCTCCGCCCAGTCCTCCGGCTCATCCTCAACCTCGACGCTCCTCCTCCTCGGCTCGTGCACCGACCGGCTGTGAGCAGCGTCGCCCATACCGAGGAGGAGCTCGGCTGCGAACTGCGTGGATTGTTTCAGCCCTCGCACGCGGAGGTCGCGCACGGCCGCCCGCAACTGCGCCGCCACTACCGCCGACTCCATCTTGGGTATCTTGGCAAATGGCATTAAATCGAGGGGAAATAGTGATGATGTTTTGTCGTCCTCCAATGTCCTCCAATATTTCTATTCACTTCTAACTCTACTCTTTGCCTAACACACGACGAGCAACCTCCTCCGGACTAAGCCCCTCGGGCACCGAGCCTTGCGCAAACTTGGCGTTGCCGCCTCCCCGACCGCCCAAAGGCTTCACCAATTGCTGCAGCAGCTTGCCAGCGTGGACTTTCGCCTCAGCGTTGACGATGCACGCCACCTGCGACCCGAGCATAACTAGCAGTACATTGTCAGGCATAGTTTGCTCTGCGAGGAATTCGGCGCGGCGTTTCAGCACCTTGGAGAACTCGCCGCCACCAGGTAGGTCCAGTGCGTGCAGCTCAACCTGAGGAACGCTGACAGCCCCATCGACAGGCCCCGACGCAAGTGGTGCTGACGGAAGCGTCGCGAGCACGTCACCGAGAGCTTGAGCTCGGCTTTCAAGCTGCTTCATTTGCTTCTGCATTTTGATAACGCGCTCCACGACCTTTGCAGGCGTAGTAGACAACTGAGCTGCCACATCGCCCAAAGTCTGGGCCTTTGACTGTAGATACCGCGCGCCAGCCTGCCCCGCCACTGCCTCCACGCGTCGTGTGCCAGCTGCCACCGATCCTTCACTGACCAACGCAAACGGGAACACCTCGCGCACGTTGCTCACATGCGTACCTCCACAAAACTCGCTTGACACAGGTACTTTAGCCGCTTCTCCTTCGGAAGCATCGCCACCACCAACTCGAACGACACGCACGACATCTCCATACTTGTCACCAAAGTTGCAAGTGGCGCCACTACGCTCGGCTTCTTCCCGCGGCAACTGAACGGTATTTACATCCAGCTCTGCTGCTGCAAACGCATTCACTCGAGCCTCCACACTTGCCATTTCCTCCGTGGATAGAGCACCAAAGTGTGCAAAATCAAAACGGAGGCGATCGCTCGTCACCTGGGAACCAGCTTGCGTCACGTGTTCGCCCAACTCAGCCTTGAGTGCACGCTGCAGCAAATGTGTTGCTGTGTGATGCACAGCGCAACCAGAGCGGAACTTTTGATCCACATGCGCTTCTACCTTGGGTTCCGAACCACCACCCGGTGATAGAAGCGCTGAAATCTCATCGTACGTCATACCCTTAGGCAACGAACATTTAAGCGCTATCGCATCGTCAGTGACCTTCGTTGTGTCCTGAACAGGGATCACAATGCGCTGAAAATGGTCTGCAGAGGTAACAACTAGGTGTCCACGATCCCCCACTTGGCCTCCTCCCTCTGGGTAGAACGGGCAACGATCGAGAATTAAGCTAAATCCGGGCAAAGCTCCCTTCTTGCTGCCAGGATGCGACCAACTGTCCAGTACGCGGGCGTTAGGCTCACTGAGTTGCTCATATCCTATGAACTCAGTGGCCAACGTTGCTGCAGGCACGACCGATGACTGTTCTGCGAGGTTTGAAGACTGGGTGTGATGACCATCGAAAGCACTTCGGCCACTGGTTTGCTGTTTGTGGGTCTTCATACACGCAGCATACCCCTCACTATCAACGGCGAGGCCTTTTTCTTCGGCCAGCACTTGAGTGATATCAAGCGGGATGCCATAGGTATCATATAGCCGGAAAGCGTCTGCACCGGACAGCATCGTTTGATCAAGCTGGGCCTTAGAGAAGGCCTTTTCAATGGCACCACGGCCATTGCGCAGCATCTCTTCAAAAGCTCTTTCCTCATTGGAAACGATCGCACGCATTTGTTCACAACCAACCGTTTCAGTCCAGCCTGGAACGGCAATTGAAGCCATGATACCGGCTGTGCCACCATACACACCGAGTTGCTGCGCATGTCGAATCGCCCGCCGGATGATGCGGCGCAGAACGTAGCCACGACCCACGTTAGACGGGAAAATGCCGTCGTGAAGCAGCGCATACGTCGCGCGCAGGTGGTCACTAACAATACGAAGAGTCTGAATCTCCTTCCCCGTTCCAAAGAGAGGCTTGCGCGGATCAAGCTCTTCTTCAAGTGCGATGGTGAACGATCGCCTAGAAGTCGAAGTGCGATGCGCATCTAGTACAGTAGCTACCTCTTGCAGCAGTGGCACGAAGGCGTCGGTGTGGTAGTTGGAAGGGACCCCTTGGAGAACCGAGGCAACGCGTTCTAGACCCATACCTGTGTCCACGGAGCAGTTCGGAAGCGCATGCAGCTCGTCTTCGCCTTCATTGCGGAAATACTGCATGAAGACAAGGTTCCACAGCTCCAGGAAGCGTTCGTCAGGGTCAGCGATGTGTTCACCCAAGTCCCAAAAGACTTCTGAGCATGGTCCACACGGGCCAGAGTCGCCCATAGCCCAAAAATTTTCATTTTCACCCAGTTCCAGAATTTTGTGATCGGGCAGTCCAGAGATCTGCTTCCACAGTCTACGAGCCTCCTCGTCATTGTTAAGCACTGTCACGTGAAGTCTCTCGGCGGGCAGGCCAAGTTCCTGGGTAAGAAAACGCCAGCACATGGCGATCGCTTGTTCCTTGAAGTAATCTCCGAAGCTGAAGTTGCCCAGCATTTCGAACATGGTGTGGTGTCGACGCGTGAGCCCCACTTGGTCCAGATCGTTGTGCTTGCCTCCAGCTCGCACACAGCGCTGCACCGACGTGGCTCTAGAGTAGCCTCTCGCCTCCGCCCCGCCATCCAGACCCAGGAAGGCCTGCTTGAACGGCACCATGCCGGCGTTCACGAATAACAGCGACGAGTCGCCCCCAGGCGGCACCAGCGACGCGCTGGGCACGATGCGGTGGCCCTGGGACTCGAAGAACTGCAGGAAGCGATTGCGCAGCTCCGCAGACGGCAGCGAGTGCAGGCCACGGCCTGCAGGCCTGCGTCC
>JAHWLE010000537.1:0-20971 GCA_024679135.1 Phytophthora foliorum | reverse complement strand
GGGGGGTTCTACCGTGTTTTGAAACCCCCCTTAAAGGGCGATTTTTGCGCCCTTGTACCACGAAAGGGTTAACTAGGTCGAGTGGAGGAAGACTGTATTCTTGCTGTTTGTTGCGTTCTTGGAAGGCATCAATATTGACAGGTGTATCGCTGACTCTTTTCGTAGGTCTATTCCATACATGTACATGTATCCGAATTTTGAAAGACCCCCCCCCTTCCCCCCATATGCAACTCGGCCAGGGAAGAAGGCATCGAGCGTAAGAAACCCATATACTATTAGTACGTTATCAAGAAAAAGATATGAATGCTCCAGCCCTCGCTCCATATTACGTACATGTAGTACACAAGTTCTAGTCCAGTAGCAGCTTTGGTGGAACTTTTTTTTTCGATCAGCGGCACACAAATTGAGCCCACCGAGTCTAAACGTGTTGCGCGTGAAGCTCGTCTCGACAAACGGCTTTGAAGCTGAAGTTGATCATAACGGTGTTCTCGTCGAAGCTCGGATGGGAGATAAGTGTGCGGTCCTACGAGTGTCGAGTTAGTGGTGCGTAGTGCATCGTCCATTCGAAAGATTCCCCCTCGGGGTCAATGTGTTGACAGCTACTAAATGTAGTAGTAAGAAATGGTATCACATCGTTGCGTTCGCCTCCGCTCGGCCGTATCTTCATTCGTCCACGCCTCCATTGTCGTGGCGGCCCAATCTTGAATCTGAGTGGAACAGGCCATCGTGAAAGCGTTGGTGGGACTACATCGAGAAATGAATGTCCATCGGAGGCTGGCAGTCGCACTATTAATAACACAATTCATATAATTGTGTCGCCCTAATGACGGCATCTGCATCGAGCAACAGTCAGGATCGCCAATTTCCTTTTCGATCTCGTAGACCAAGATCGTTTTCTTGATAATATGAATCCTTTGTCGCTTGGAATGCATTTCAATCATTGGTGGAAGGTCCTGGACCCCGGACATTTTGTAACGCAGCTTGAATCAACGAACAAAATCGCTTATAGCTTCAGCAGTTTTTTTTCTTTTTCTTCTCGCTTCTAATCCCGTCACTCCTCCAGGGCTCGCCGGTATTCACTACCCTTGAATAACCAAGCTTCGTGAATTAAGACGAAATTGAGTGGGCCATTGCTTTCAATGAGGGTGTGAACATGCTAAAGTTAATGATTGGCAGTGATCACGGAGGAGACTGACTGAGGCAAGTTCTCAAACGTTCGGAGCGAAATGGTCAATTTGACTGAGAATCATTATTCTGAGTTGGGCGGTCAGATCTTAATCCCAGTCACTACGTATCACAGTCCGCAATCCCGCGAAGTCTCCATCTCCATATCGCCACCACAAGTTAACAATTACGCCTTTGAATGAAGCAAATTTGAGGGTACAACCATTTGTTCCCAGCGAAAGGCGTAGTGCGCCCACTGCACGAATAAATATTGAGCGTGCAGTGTTCCTTGACACTGACCCCAGTGGTCGTAAACAACGTCGATGGTGTTGTCATCAACTTCCGTAAGTGTCAGGTGCGCTCCTCCCTCCGGAATCCACTCCACCTCGCCATTGTTTGTCTCCGCTGAACGATTTCGCTTGTTAGCCACTGAGTCTGCGATCACCATCAAGTACCCAATAGCTCGCTTGCCGTCTCGCTCAGTCAAGCAGGAGCGTTTCGCGAGGCAGATGTAACGAATATTCACTGCTCCTTGCATGTTCAGAACAAATACGCTCGTGTTGCCATCAAACTGCTGTAGCACAATTGTGCTGACGGCCGACGAGCTGTTGCTCCAGTTCATTGGGGTTACAATCACTGGCCACAAGTCAATATGTTCCTTATTCATCGCCTCAAAAGATTCTTGAAGTGAGCAATGCACACGCTTGCTGAACCGCGCCTTTGCCATGATATATTGGCATCCTGAGGCCGAGCACAATGTCGCCTGACGCACGTTCCAACCGAGAAACTCTCCGACGCCGCTATTACCTGGTACAGTGGTAGAACTAAATTGAGAAGCGCAGGAATCCATAGTGCAGTCGAACATATCTCGTGTGAACGGGTGAAAGTAGAACGGCGGCTCCCCGCCAGGGAAATGCACGCGCCAGCCGGCCTGCTCCTCAATACTTGGCAAGATAGATTCATCCTGTTTATCTTGGAGCTGGTTCACCTCGAGCAGAACTTGCTGGAAGTCACTGTGAAGGCCGATCTGCTTGCGGAGGGCTACATTCTGGTGTCGGAGCCCCTCAATCTCCACCACCAGCTCACGTAGCATATCCATCGTCGATGGAGGCGCGGTTGATCCGGAACTGCTACGCGCAGCGGCCGCTCTCATCTTTGCACTCATGTTCCTGACTTGTCCCTCGAGTCGGCAGTAATCACTGCGCAATCCGCTTTGCTTCTGCTTTCTGTTGCGTCGGAACGCCACCATATCGACGCGGTGTCGCCGACGTTTCCGCTCTTTCTCGACCTCGTCCGCGAAGACCATGTCGAGCATCGGATCCATTCCCATGGAGTCGAGACTGCAGCCATGATGGATGAAAGGGTCGCCGTCAACGCCATCAAAGCCGAAAACGCTCGTCGAAAGCATGACGGTCCTCCTAAAGACTCAAACGTTTTGTGGCAGCGAGTTATCGGCTTAGGGTCACGTGACGTGAGCTCTACAGTGTTGAGCGTTTCATCAGAGCCTGATGCCCTGACGGCCAACGCTTTTCACGCAATCAAAGGAAACCAACATGTGTTTGCGTACCCGTAGGTGTGGCAGAAGCTCTGCCGCAGAAGACATGACAAAAGTTATTTTTTTGTCAGATAAACAAATCTTCTGGCCGAGAGATGGAATGCGCAGCTGGTATTCATAGGCTTTGCTGTCGTGAGGAATTGAAGATACAGATTCCGCTCCCCATTCCGTCCGAGGTGCAACTCTTACATTCCCACAATGCAATTCATTATTACAATTAATTATCTTTCGATGACAATACAAAGGAATTCAGAAGTGCAACGAAGACGCACACGCAGTGATCTCATGTAGGCCTACACCGCTGACTCTACTGTTCCTCTTTGGACCAGCGAACGACTGATCTACACCTCTGAAAATAATACCCGTCCGCCGCTGTTAGTTTTGTCGTACACCTATCTAAGTTGCTTCCTTCTGTATGCCGTCAAGCAGCTAGCTCCGTATGCGCCATCCCCTGCACTCATGTAGGTATCATCCCCCTGCACTCAATCGACTTTGTGACGATGTCTCTCTTGTGCTTGATGCTCAGCCAGCACCCCATGGCGTCTCGAGGGTTGAATTCAAACTGAAGGTCCAAGAGCGGGCAGGATACTGTACAAAACTTTCCCGCCCACCGTGTGAAATCCAAAGTACCTCTACGAAATAATAGTATAAAATCAAGAAAGGTTATAGGCGGACTACGGGGACGGATTGGGGAGCGGAATCTGTACCAACAAACTGGCTCACAAGTTGTGAGCCAGTTTGTTGGTATCTTCTTTGTTGTGAGTCACAACCGGCTCAGGGGTAAATGACAGAATCCGTTGTGATCGGATTGTTTAAAATCCATTAAAATGCGCCAACTGACGATTTCTGTGCGTGGTCAACAGTCATTGTGTGACCAGTTGTAGCCCAGGTTATTGGCTACCGTAGTACTCGCTATCATAGAGCTGAAAAAAGCAAATAAGTTCGAGATTCATGGTGTCTGCATGCAAACATCGGAGCAGGTCCTTCATTCGGGAGGCGGTCATCAAACTTCGTGGAGAGTGTCTTCGGAACACAATTGGTTATAGCATGCACCCGTTCGCCTACTTCGAGAAAGATACTGGACGCCCAGAATGCAGTTGAATGGGTTCTGAAAGCTGATCGATCACCCTGACCGCCTCGAAGAGGTTTGAAGGCTCGCGTATGGGCGGGCATACAGCACTCGGCACGCCTCCACTACGTCTATGATGCCAGCGCGGTGCCAGCAGTCCGTCGGCGAGTAACGCTATCCGAAAGGCGCCACACGTGCTGCTTCCCAGACGATAGACAACACCTTCATAGCAATATCGGATACTATGTCTATTACTGTCATCCATGTTTCCTGACACACAAATTCGCTAAGTGTGAACTTCCTGGTACAGAAATTCGCTAACACCTAAAATGTGTACTGTTACGGTATACTAGTAAACAAAGTCGCGCGTCGCACGAAGAAGCTCTGAAATTCGCAGTTCATAAGAACTGTCGTTGGCCAACGTTTTTGGATGTCATCGAGAAACATTCGCGCAACCTGATTCGTACATAGTATAGTACAGGAGACCTTCCACCTTCAGATGCATACACTCCGTGCCAGGTTAAATCAGCCACCCCTATTTGTTACTGTAACTCAGTCGATATTTCGAGTTGACGCTCGTTATTTAGATATGTATTGTGATCGGCGACTGCTTTGTCCTTTCCAAATGTCGTTTTAATTGGACCTTTAAGGGTAAGGATAACGTATTAATCTAAGGTAATCCGGGAAATCAATCGGGGTATAATTCGGAGTAATCACGCATTAATAAGGACGTTTAGGGTAGGGTCAAAGTGTCGTCCGGCGAGCTTTACTGACGGCCCACTGAGTGCGTGCAATATCCCCTATTAATACGTGCCTGTATGTCTGGGTGCTCGGCCAGATACGAGTCGACGGCTTCTGCAGCTTCGGAAATACAGGCTGGAGTCGCCCGTCAGATGCCATGACGAGATTCTTTACCGCCATACATCAACAAGTGCACGACGAACGAGCCATCGATCGTCTTTTGTTTCTTGTAGTTGCTTTTGGCTTGGGCCAGCACACCGTGCCATTTTTCGGCCGTAACAGCTACTAGATGTTCCTGCTTGACCTGTTGGCTTGCCGTCATGTAATGTCTCATGTCGGGCTGAGTCGCCTTCGTAGAGTAGCTATTCAGAGCCGAGCTCACCTTCGCCTCAGCTAATGAGTAGACCTTCTCAAAGCTATCATGCTCCTCGTCAATCTTGAACTCAGCATCTTCAACAGGGACAACAGTTCTGCTAGTATTTCCAAACTCCCCAATCCTTAGCAAGAGTTCTCTCCATGATGCGTTTGTATATGTTGTGGACGCTCAGAATGCCCAGCCAAGCATGGGCATTCTGAAGGAGTTAATTATATATAAATCGGTTAGAGAGGCCGCTAATAAAACAGACTTCAAATCTGAGAACTGACAGCTAAAAATTAGTTCGCCCTCGTTTATATATAGCAATCGGGGGTTGTGCTTCTTATTAGCGTTGTAAATCGGTTGATTTGTAAATAAATAGGACATCCTGCATGGCTTTCACAATATGACTCATACACTATGAGCTGTGATTGGTAAAAGTACACTACTTGTGTAAATGCGCTGGGTTTCGCAATCATTGGCATGGCCACCATACATGTATAACTGGCGATTTTGGCACTGCGCCAGATGAAATCAGCCACGTAAGTACATACGAAAAGCAAGTATATCATAGTGATGGTGAAATTAGTAGTCTATGGAACACAGCTATAACCGCGTGGATGGAGAGCTCGTGGAACCATTTCGCAAGATGCGAAGGACGAAGAAACCCCCTCCACCTGTAAAGAAGAAGCCCACCCCAACCACGAAGAAGCCAAGGCTGACGGAGCGTAAACGCGGGCGAATTGGAGGCCTCCATCTCTCTGGGGTCAGCGGACGTGACATTGCTCGCGTCACAGCACGCAGCAGACACACAGTTAGCCGTGTGATTACCCCTCCTCCACCGAAGCCACACAGGCACCCTAGACCTCGCCCAACGCTTGGAGATCGTGAGGTTCGCCGGCTGGTGCGCACAGCCTCCAAGGGCCAGCTGTCGGCTGTCAAGCTCAAGACCGAGCTTAGTTTGTCCGTATCAGTACGCACCATCCAGCGTATACTATACCGGGTGGAGTGGCTAGTATACGCTAAGATGGAGAACACCTTACCGCTGAAACCAGAGGACATGCTAGTCTGTAAGGCGTGGGCCAGCGCCATGCTACTGCGCAAAGACGCCGGGTCTGTCTGGGACACCATCATATTCTCCGATGAGAAAGAGAATTTACGGTCCATTGCGAGTAGGAGAGTTTACATAAATGCAAAACAGTTTGATAGCGTGCCTCAATCGAAGGCTGCACTATTTGAGGCATGGGAATCGATTCCTACCGCCTTTCTAATGTCTCACATTGAATCAATGCCCCGCCGGTGCATTGAAGTCGTAGACAAGAAAGGTAACAAGACACACTTCTAATTTCACCATCATTATGATATACTTGATTTTTGTATGTACTTACGTGGCTGATTTAATCTGGCGCAGTGCCAAAATCGCCAGTTGTATCGTGCCATGCCAATGATTGCGAAACCCAGCGCGTTAACACAAGTAGTGTACTTCTACCAATCATAGATCATACATGTACATATCTAAATAACGAGCGTCAACTCGAAATATCGACTGAGTTACAGTAACAAATAGGGGAGGCTGATTTAACCTGGCGCGGAGTGTACAGTGAACCACAACCAGATAGAGAAGAACCAGGTATTCATGTCCAGCTCGTACGCCGTGTTGAACTGCTGCGCGGCCTAGCGGACGACTGGCTGGTGCAGGACATTTGTCCCACCGAGGGCGCGTTCGTCGGGCCCGAGTTCATCCGCGACGGCATGACGCACGCCGTGGCCGAGATGCTCCGCTGCGGTACCACGTGCTGCAACGACATGTACTTCTTCCCGGACTACGTGGGTCCGATCGTCATGGAGTTCCCCAGGACGTACGACTCCGGAGCCGACGACTACCTGGCCAAGGTCCAGCCGAACCTCGCCATTGGCGAGGTACTTGACGTACCGCCAAGTACGCGCCTGGATGCCACGACCTCATCACGGCCACCGTAGCCCCGCACGCACCATACACGGTCTCGGACAAGAGTCTGCAGCTGGCGGACGCGCTAGCCAGGGAGCACAAAGCGCCCGTGCACATGCACCTGCACGAGACCGCGAGCGAGTACCGAGCCCGGGAGCGAGTACCGCGACAGCGATGCGCTGAACCACCAGTCCATGAGCTGCCACCAGGGCGACCACAAACTGCAACCGCTGGCCAACTTGAAGCGCATGGGGCTGCTCTCGGAGCACCTAACTGCGTGCACATGACGCAGCTCACGCCCGACGAGATGGACAACGTGGCCGCGGCGGGCGCGCACGTGACTCACTGCCCGTCGTCCAACCTCAAGCTGGCGTCAGGCACCACCCCGTCTCGGAGATGCTCAAGCGCGGCGTGAACGTGGGCATCGGCACGGACGGCGCGGCCAGGAACAACTCGCTCGACATGTTCGGCGAGATGAAGCTGGCCGCGCTCCTGGCCAAGGCGCAGACGCTCGAGAGCTCCAGTCACTGGAGCTCAGTATGCCCGCGGTGGCCGCGCTGCAGATGGCCACACTCAATGGCGCCCGCGCTCTTGGCCTCGAGAAGGACATTGGGTCAATCGAGGTGGGCAAGCGCGCCGACGTGATGCCGAGATGCATACAGTGAACCACAACCAGGCAGAGAAGAACAAGTTGTTCATGTCTAGCTCGTACATCGTGCACAACCCGCAGCCCTGCCGCGTGCCCCCGCCACGACGGTTCTCGTGCGCCGTGCACGTGAGCCACAACCAGACGGAGAAGAACAAGGTATTCATGTCCAAGCGTGCTTGTCCCCGACAAGATCAATGTGGGTACCACCGAACGGAGCACCTGAAACGCGCTTGTACCGCCGTAGCAACTTATCTCCCGTCGCTTCAGCAATACCTATCGCATTATCTTGAGCTCGCTTTCGTATTTCCACCATAACATGCATTCCTTCGAACTGCGACTCCCCCCGGGTCCACCAACCCGGGTCCCCAATTCAGGCGAGTGGTGCACTCGAAGAAATCAGAAGAGAATTGCTATAACTATAATAAAGACGCAGCGTGTCAAATGTTTATTAACCAAAAGAGCCAAGCCAAAAGAAGCAGCGCCACACGTAACGTCCTCTTGCTCAACCCATTTTTCCTATGATGACTAGCCAAAAGAAGGACCGGCAGGTGTGCCTCCCTCTTTCGTTTTATGACTAGTAAGTTTTAATGCATATACATTTGATGGCGTATTGTTGAAGCTACGATTCGTTTCCCTATTTTTTGACTGATTGACTAAATGCGTTGTCGAAGCGACCATTTCACTATTTGTTTAAGCTGTTCCCTCACACAGCCGTCACTGATCAGATCCCCGACACAACAGACCTTTTCATAGCTGCCACTGAAAGAAGACTAACAAAACTTTCGCGAGCACCACTTTCGCTATCCCTCCCTTCGGATGCGCCTGCAGCTCGTTAACATATGCAGCGTCAACCACGCGATATGCTCTACTCGCAGTATGCTTGACTCCTGCACCAAGCGGGCAAACCTTCGTGCAACATCCATCTGAGCTAATTGGTTAATAGATTCTCGCATTTAACTGAGGTGGACGACACAAGCAGCACGCATGTAATTTATTAGTTTCTATAGGATATATTATTATGCAAATAATACCGGATATAACTGTGTATTTCCCTTTCCTAAGTGCCCATATATGTTTCAGGGTATATTTGTTTTCGAAAAATCGCGCCCCCGATCGCACCGCCTACTTAGCTCTGAAATAAATTTCAGAGAACAAGTAACAGTGCACACTTAGCGAACTTGTGTCACACAAGTTGTGTGTCAGGAAACATGGATGACAAATCAACCACGCCTATCACCACCAGGGTTCGGTAGTACTGATCCCAGTAGTACTGATAGTAGTGCTAATAGCACTACTACTACTAATGATAATGATAATGATAATGAAGTCAAGTGAACTCGTTAGTAATGCTAATCACATTAGTAGTGAAAAAAGCGCGTTAGAAGTGCTATTAGTACTACTATCCTGAGAGATATTTAACCCATTGAAGGATCTTCAAAGGCCGCGCATGATGGGTGGTTCTGCTGCCTTCTCCAGCTCCTCCTCTCTCATTCCTCGTTCGTCTTCGTCCGAGAAACAATCAGTGAGGTGTACCAAGATTGACTGTTCCTGGGAGGACGTGCGGGAGACGTCTCCGTGCAGTGTTTGCAAGAGCCCAGTGCACTACCTATGCAGTAACGAGCTGTGCACCAGAACTGACGTGCCTCTGTCGAAAAGGTGAGATTGTAGTGTTTTTCTGCCGTATCGCATTCACGTCAGAATTGACACGACAAACGTGCAGGTTCTGTAGTCGCAAATGCGTCCACAGGTACTTCCACGAAAACAGTGATCCGGAGAAATATACACCAAGCAGCACGTCGGGTATATCGGCCTCGAGTCAGGCGACGGTGATCGATCTCGCACAAAGGGAGGAGCTGGAAGACAAGCAGGAATCCACCAACTGTATTCCGAGCGAGATTATTCACGCCCCACCAGCGAATTCACATGACATCATTTGGACTCTAATTCATAAACTTGCTAAGCCGTACCTGTACAAAGGCAAACGATTCACTCACCTATGCCTGGAATGTTTGAAGACAAAGCCGTGAGAAGAGTCGCTCTGTCGTGCAAGCAACGCGACCAACGCTAAGACACACCTGGTGTTAGCTCACAAAGATCATGAAGTAGCTATCAAGGAGACACAGAATCGACAAAACAATGCGGGACACTTCACCGTGGATGTGCTAACCAACACGGACACAAAGCGCCACGCCCCCAGTAAACCAAATACGCAGGAAGACCAACCTACCAAGTGCCAAAAAACCTGGTGGAAGGTACAATCCAGCCAGGATCAAATCACGGGGTTTATTGCACTCTGGCTGATTCGGGACGGTATGCTGCACTCTATTTACTGTTCTACGTGTACCGGTGGCTAATGAAGGTGGTTGTGTGCTTAGGCTTGCCATACAATATGGTGACGACGACGTGCCTTCCGCGAAATGATCTCCGGCCTGACTGGAGACCCAAACGTGACCATTCCTTCCAACAAGACGTACAACGACATCACCAACAAGCACTACGATACGTACCGAGAGGACACTTCGAATTTGTTGGCAGCGGAGTTCAAGGAACTGCACGAAACCCCGTTTGTGACTGTGGAACACGATCTATGGACAAACAAAGCCAAAAACTGCATCGTGGGTGCTTCCTGTGACTTTATTGATCACCACTGGAAACCTAGAAAGCTAGCACTCCTAACCCAAGTAAAAAATGACGGTCATAATTCGGAAGAGGTAGCTGCCTTGTTGGATCAGGAGTTGAAGGTGCGATACGGCTTGAATGTGGAAAAGATGGCGCGTTTCACGATATCGGACACTGCCGCAGCAGCGCGGAAAGTTTCAAAGCAGTTTGACACCACGCTGCAAACGGATTGCGCGATGCATGCGCTAAACCTGTGCATTGGCTACGGTGTCGGCCTGAAAGAAAATGCGCGGAACCATGTTACAAAGGACCCAAAGACCGACGAGTTTGTTAAGAAGAAGATAGTTGTGACGGAAGGTGGAGCATTCCCAGAAGGAGGTGCGCTGATCCGGAAACTGCGCACTCTAAATAATTTTTTTTTTGCGTCGAGTAGATCACCTCAACGCATTGCCCGCCTCAGAGATGTTCAGCTTTTCAATAAGCTACCTCAATTAGCAGCTTTGGTGGACATCGACGTGCGAGTGGCATCAACAATTAAATTGTTTCGGCGATCCATCATCAACTACCCGGTATTTCAGTCATTTTTTCAGAGCACAGACATCACCACGGCCGAGAAGAATGTATTCACATGTATTACACGCGCTGAGTGGAGCTTAGTTATTCAGTTGGGGGCAGTCATGCAATGAGTAGCGGGGCTAGCTCTGATTGAGTCTCAATCAGCATCCATGATTTCGTCCACGATGTATGTGCTTCTGCGCGTGGCTTCCGCTCGGATGAATTCGTACAAGTTTTCGGCATATTGCCTGAACGGCGCTCGCACTGCAAAAACAAACGAGGAAAATTTTGCACGAGTTCAGGTAAAGCTGCCCGATTTATCTGACTTGGCTCAACGTTGCATCAAGCGAACGTTGTATCAGATTGCGGAGCGCCTACCACAGCCGTCTGTTCCTATGGGTATGGCACTACTTCTGGACCCACGGACGAAGAGGTCTGCTAAAAACTTTCTCCGTATCCCTGACACGTCAGAAGCAGCCACAGACCACATTCTGGATGAAACGAAAGAGCTGTTGCGGATTGAGCACCGCGTGTTCTACAAAGCCATGCACGCCAGCGAGGAACAGGGTGGTAGCAATTTGGCTTCTGATGCTAGCTCACCACGAGATGGATGTGGTAGCAGCTCTGACGACGAGTCGGATTGGTTGTGTTATGAAGAGTCTCGCAACGCAGCGAGGCGAGTCCTGCCGAAATTTCTCTGAACTCGAAGGCTGATGCTTTGCTGGAAGAATGGTTTGTTTTTCGAATCGAATGGGAGGAAGTGGCAAAACAACAGTACCCAAACAAGGAGGCGTATGAAAAAGTTATACCCAAGCTCAGCATGCGAAACAAGAAACAGGGGAACGTTCGTGTCTGGAACGTGGAGCAGCATTGCCAGCAGATCGATGTGTGCAGCTGGTTTGCCGAAATTGGACAAAACAAAATTCCTTCGGTTGCAAAACTTGCTCGCGTTTGGTTAGGACGGGGCTGTTCGACGGCCTTTCAAGAACGAGTGTTCTCGACAGGATCATTCGTCATGAGCTCGCTGCGCACAAGGACCGACAATGAGCGAGCTCAACGGCAACTCGTACTACGCCACAATCGTCTTGAGCTCAAGCGAATGGAAGAAAGCAAGCATCGTATCTGGTAAGCAGCGCGGTAGTAGCGTTAGTAGCGCATTAGTAGTGCAATTAGTGTTCTAATACTAATGTCATCGCCCAACTACTAATGATAGTGCTAAGGTCTATCTCCAGAGTTCGTTAGTCTTATCATTAGCACTACTAGTCCAAAATTGCCACTACTACCGAACCCTGATCACCACGCTTTCTGCATTTAATTTGAAATCACTACGGGTTCTGTCATTTGGCGTCTTTTCACGTACATGTAATCATTTTCCGAGTCTGCGGAGTCCGAGCTGACTTTGTTACGAACATTTTGCCCATAATGGAGACCATTGTCTTCACTACTTTCGCCGCGTCTTCAACAGATAACATCCACAACGGAGCCGTGTCCAATTTCCGAGACGAATGGATAAAGGACGATGAAAACACGAGCATCATGGACTTTCAGATAGATTTGGCCAAGGGCCGCAGTACAGAGGTGGTCTCAAGAACTCAAGAAACAACGCAAACTCGAGCTGCATTGCAACAGGATGGCCCGCTTCCGCACCTGGAAGGCGATTCAAAAGAAATGTATGAAAGAGGAGCGTCGCCGCCTTGAATTGGAATTGGCGCTGCATCTCGGCGAGTTGCGGCGCACAAACGTCGGTCGCAGCTCCGCCGCTCAATCCGAAATTAGTCGCGAGATGCAGAGGCTCGTCTTAGCACGGGAAGTCTTGCGTGAAGAGAGGATCAAAATCGAGGAGGAAATCCAACTACAAGTTAAGTTCCAGCAGGTCGTAATGAGTTCAAGTCGGCACTTGTTCAACAAGGATTCATCCCCAGCAGCTACTGATCCAGCGAGTACCTTAACAGTTCGCCGCATTGACACCGAGTGGAAAGTCGTCGAGGAACGACCTGGCTCCCGTGTAAATTTTGCTACTGGTGAGCACCCGTTCTTCTTTCATCCATTCTCTCGACAGGACTTTGAGAGGATGGTCGTTCTCCAAGCTACCAAATTCACTCTTCAGTCGCCAAGTCTGAACCACACTGGTACTTTTCTCGGGTGGGAAATGCTTCGTGCACCGCTAGTGAGGAGGCCGCAGGACAGCTCTCTACTTGGCTGGGTACGATATTCGAAGCGTCTACACACTAGTGCTGTTGCGATCGAGAAGGCCATGTGCACAGCTGATGGCACGAACGAGTGGCCAATTCTATCATCGTCAAGAACCTTAGGACGTGCCGAAGGCATCGAGATTGTGCAGCACCTTGATGATGAATCCTGCGTGATCGTCCGCACCTTCCCCGGCGAAGTCACTTATCGATATCTAGGATTGGTTCGATGCGCGAAATTGGAGGAGGTCAATGGCAAACGGGTGCTCAAGTACTCGTTCGTGATTGCCGACTCCAAGGCAAACGCACGCAGTCGAGATGCGGAGCCTACTACTCAGCAAAATATCCGCTGGGTTGACGAAGGGGGCTCTTTCCTGACAATGACGGAGGTCGACGATACGACTGTAGACGTCAAGTTTAACCACTGGGCATGTTGCACAAACAAAATCCAAGCGCAGACCCACTTATTCACATTCGGAAATACGGTGACTCGCTGGGAACAACTTGTAGCACCATTAAATCGATTTCAGTTCTAAAGCGGACCGACAAAGTCATGTCAACTTCGGTGCTCAAAGTTTGAGGCTCAAACTCAGGAACTTACTGGTGCTGTATCCGCATCCCCCACAATCCCCAGCATTCAGACTGTCATGATTGTGGCCTCGAGTCGAAGACCGGCCAGCGCCAATGGAAATTGGTGTACCATGTCCCGACGGAAGACAAGAAGCAGCGCAAACCCAGAACTGAAGCTGCAGATGGTGCAACGCGTCTCCGAGTGGAAATCGGAGGCTGCCAAGACATCGACCGGTCCAAAAGCATTGGAATCTATGGGTGGTGAACATGGAGACGATGACACTGCAGAGCTACGGAGCCGACTTGGGAGGGGGGTCTGCAGAACGAAGGCCTGCGGGTCGAGAACAAGACTCTCCGATAGACTGTCGCAAGTCACGACAACTTGCAACCGTGTGATCTCCTAGAAAGCGATCGGTTGGTTCAAGAGGGGAGGATTTACTGTGCAACGGGGACATCGGATGCTACGATGGACAAGTTGGAGGCGGAGTCGTGGCCCGTGCTGCAACTCCCCATTTGTATCCGCGAGTACACAGAGCGAAAGCGACGAGGTTGAGACTCCAAGAGCTAGACGAGGATACGGTCGTTCTCGTTTCCAATTCCCCGCGCTCACGTAGTGGGTACTTGCGGCATTTGACGATGATGCATCGCATACGCATTACGGACGGTGGTAAACGCAGCATCGTACGTAATGTGATGGTAATTCTCGACTTGAAGTCCAACAAACGGCGAGAGGCTGAGCAATCTCAGGACAGCGTGCTGTGAGTATGTGAAGGTGCGGCTTATTCTTGTTTGACGTTTCCAGTGCGCGATTAATTTACCGAACTTTGCGAGGTGAAAAACACATCCTAGTCGTTTTCCAAGAAAGCGAACTTGTCAAACTGAACGTCCACTAAAGCGCTATCAGCTTCTGCAAATATCAGCGAGTTACCTTCCTCATCTGTGACCAAGCGACTTTTTCATGTCATGTTCGATTGGATTGCCAGCTTCCAGCATTCGCCTTTGAGGCTCCAAGCACGAAGAAATCTGAGTTCGCGTTTGCCTTCGACCATTTCGGACTTTATTAGTTGCACGATACCCATATAATATCTGCTGAGTGGTTGTGTACAATCACAGATGAATCATCATTAAGCTGCTGCAGGGGTTGAGCGGCAATTTCTGCAGTCATATCGACATCACTTGATGTAAGGCAAAATGGACATCACACGAGTGCCGTCAGCATCATGCATTGAATCTTGCAATCCGTCAAGTAGCGGTTCAAGTGTTTGCCAAACCGGCAATAGCCAATTTTGAATCTTTCCCCCTATGTCAACTGTCCATAATAGACGTTTAGTTCCAAGAACTTGCCGAGCCAACTTAGCTTTGATGAATTCACCGACGTGATCCTGTCGAAATGATGAAGAATGGCGTCAAACGCTTGTTCTTGTCCCATACTACCATTCCTCCTAACATGTCGATGTGTGTCATCCGACAAACCATTCCTGCAGATTCACAAGAATTGTGGTTGACTTTATAGTGTTCTCACGGCATGGCCACAGTCTCAGGCAAAAAGCGAAATGTATCAGGACGGAAGAGGATATATAATATCAACGTCGTGCCTTGTAGAAGACAGCAAGTGGAAATGGTTCTACTCCGTCTCAAAAGCGTCTTGACCTCAAAACACGAGAGCCTTGATGGTACGATCCTTTGTGGCCAGCTGCAAACAAATTGCACCCACTGGATAAAGAGATGTTGCCCATGCACGTCGTTAAGGCAATTTGCCCAATGATCATATCTCAGATCCACTGACGTATCACTTGCTTCCGTTATTGTGAGAAAAGCTCCTCCCTCGTATATCCACTTGACGTCATGCTGCGGTTCTTCAGCATCCCGACTCCGCTTGTTGGCTTTCGTGTCAGCAACAAGCATTATGAAGGTGATTGAGCGCTTACCACTTGGGAGTTTCCGGGAATATCGACGTAGAAGATCGAGATAACGAAGGTGGATTGCTCCAGGGATGTTGCACACCATGCATGACGTACACGTCCTTTTTCAGATTCTTGGAGGACCTTGGTGCATACAGTATCCGTTTGATCGCGGCTCCACGTTGGTGGTGTAGCTATCACCGGCATTGCCTTGACCACCAAGCTCAGCATTAAATCAACCATGTCGTCTAGTGAACTTCTAATGCAAGTCGTGAACGCCGAGGGAATTGTCCGCTGATCTTCTATTATAGTTACAGGCGCGCAATGCATTTTCCAGCCAAACATCAGTTTGATATTAGGTGGATCAACAGCAAGTGATTCGTAGAAGTACCACGTTGTGATCGATTCGTCAAATTCTTTTCGGGTGAACGAATGGAAGTGCAAGGAGGGCTCACCACCGGGGAAATGAACACGCCAGTCGGAGGTGCCAATTCGATGGCGTGACACTTGAAATTCAAGGTGGTCCCGGAGAGATGTGAAAAATATAATCGATTCGATTGGACATTTCGACTCAGTCGGATTTGCACGAGTCGGAATCGATTTGTGGCTCAAAATGATCGAGTCGACTCAAATCCGATTCGATCCGATTCCGGTGAGAGGCCTGAAATTATTTATACAACCCACTTACTCCTCCAGGATTAAGTATTAGAGTTTATTGAATCGACG
Organism: Phytophthora foliorum; assembly: GCA_024679135.1. Lineage (NCBI taxonomy): Eukaryota > Oomycota > Peronosporomycetes > Peronosporales > Peronosporaceae > Phytophthora > Phytophthora foliorum. Next base: position 4,930 of record JAHWLE010000537.1, on the reverse strand, counting down.
GAGAGTCGATTTGAGTCGTTTCGACTCCCGATCGAGTCGGATCGAGCGGTTTGTGTTGCTTATCCGGATACCCGGATGCCCTGCCTCCCCCCAATCCAGTGCAGATCTCACCCCTTGCCCAAGACTATAATGGATTTCATTATGGAAGACCCCCAAGACCAAGAGAGCACGCACAGCGATGAAGACCTGATGGCGAATAGAGTGGATATCTGCCAGTGACGCAGCTCCAGTGCCTTGTTGATCTGCTTAAGAACGGAGTGGATAGCGAGCGGGTTCACCCAGTGTGGCTTAAAGCACCTCGCTGCGGCTTTATTTTCAATTGCGATTTGCAAAATAAAGCCGCTCCCTCGCCAGCGTCTATACAGTCGTATACATGGCTTTCGGAAGTTCTTATAAGTTTACGCATGAAGTGTATATTTTTATCTTCATCTTAACCAGTCGAATATACATTGAACTGTTAAGCATTCAAAATTGTTGGCGCAACCTCCTCATTCTGCTGGTCTAGCTGACGCGCCACATTATTTTCCTCATCACCACCGGCTGCCGCTTGGGGGGTGTACCGAAACTTGCAGTTATGGTAGACCAACGGCGGTTCCTGGAAGCCTAGGTTTTCAACTTGCGGCATCTTAATTCGCACATTGCTGCCAAAGTTGCGTGGGGGAAGCTGCTGGGTCGGTTGCCGGGTGGAAGTGACACCAAACCACTGACGCTAGACATCGAATAAAGTGAAGAAGCCAAGTTTGTACAGAGTCTCACCCAGTTCCCGCGGTAGCGTTTGTGGCACTGGCAAGCCGCGCGTGTTCACACAGAAGATCAGGTGCATTGCCACGTAAAACTCTTGGACACTGAGTTTGCTCTACTGTTGGTGCGCATAGAACTGCTATTGGCAACGGCCTGTTGCTGAGGGTTATACGTAGCGTAGTGCTGTTGCTGGGGGTTCTTCGCGCGCCGGAGCTCCGCGCGCGCTTGTTGGCGTTCACAGCGCTTCTCCGGTGTTCGTCCGGAAATGTCCGGATATCAGGCTCCAGATAATGAGCCTTCCGGACGAATAAAGCCGCGGCTTATTGAATAAAGCCCCAATTAAGCCCCTTTAGCCGCGCGGCTTAACCCTTTCACTACCAGCCAGATTTTCCAGGCTTATTATCCCGGCCAAAATACCTCGGACGGAAAATAAAAAACGATGACGTATATACTTGACTGCCTATATCTCGGCAACCACAGGGCCGATTGACTTGTGCTTGCCCTTTATAGAATCTCCAATGTCTATAGATAGCCATGCATCTCCTACCTGCACGCAGCTAAGCAACCATTTCGAAAATGCCGGCCGGTAAGATATTGTCTCCAGCTGAAAAATACCTGGTGGCTCGGACGTACCAATTCATAGTCGCCAGGAAGAGGGAAACCAAAGTTATGGACCGGGGATGTGCGCGATCATGTCCAAGAGTGTCTGGGCTTCGCGTAGAGCACCATTTCAGCCGTGTGGGGTCACTGGACGAAGCACCATGACCCCGAGTTCGCTGTGGTCCGTTCCTCCATCACCTGTAACAGATATAGTTCAATTCTAACATTTCAGTGGTCGCACTATGATATATGCTAAATAACAGGTCTGAAGCCATCTGGCCACGGCTCCGACAACTGCAGTGATGGATGACCCTGACTCTTGTCTTTGCATTTTCAGCCCAAGAGCAAATCTTGGTAATTTATGTGAAATGATTGTGAAAGTCCATACCGTAAAAATTCCAACGGAGTCTGACCAGTTCCAACCACTACCGGTAAACAACCAAAATCAGTTTTGTGACATTTAGCTTCCTTTAGTGACACGTACAACCACCAATCACTTGCCACGTGCTCTGCTGGCATTCAGCATTCGGAGCCGCCAGCAAGACAAGAAGAGACCGTGGAGCCCGTGTGCCTCCGGCGCCGGCAGTAGAAGCCCCTCGACACCTCGCCAAGCCCGCGCTCTCGCCCAAGGACCCGCAGACCAAGGAATCAAGGTGGCAAGCCAAGCGCGACGACGTGGACCCGGGCAAGGCTGCTGGACGAGACTGTGTGTGCGCTACCTGTCCTCGCCGCGTGTGTACGTCACTGCGCCTGCTATCTCTGATGCATGATGCGCTGCTGCTGCTCGTGATGCAGGAGTACCTTTGTGCCTATCCCGTGGCGGTGCCTCCGGGTGGAGGAGCAGCTTTTGCTGTGGGCCGGTTCGAATCCGTCCATCGTCTTCATTTAACTATGCTTGGTATTATTGTGCATTATTGTATGTAGGCTATTGATTTGGCTGCAGGCGGATGAAGGCAGGAACCGCAGAAGCAGGAGTTGGAGTTGGATCAACTACGGCCCTGTTGGCAACGCGCTCGTGGAATTGGGCGATACAAGCATCAAGTTTTCCGGCCTTGTGGAGTTTGCGTAGGGCCTCCAATGCGGTACCGGCTGCAAGTGCTGACGACCCGTTTTCTTTCAAGATGGCGAGCGTGTTTTTCTGCCTGCTGCCCAACGTTAAGCGCCTCGCTTTTGAACGCAGTGGACGCTTCATCTAGCGCGAATCCCATCGGTAAGAACAGCATCATGTATCCCACGGCGTGTCTAAACTCGTACAGCGTTGTCTTTTTTACAGATCGCGAGGTGTATACACGCGGCTCGGCCGTAAACCACTTATACCAGACTGCAGATAGTGGCTACGAGCCCTTCTTCTTTGGGCGTACGGTTTGTTGGATCAGCTGGACTGTCGGCGTGGCTGCTGGCTGGGTGGCACTAGGTCGCTCGCTGGTGGCTGGGATATCTAACTGCGTGCGCAACTGCGTCTCGAGTGCTAACTGCCGATCTTCTAGCCGCTTGTTCTGTAGGATGAGCACTTCAATCTGCTCGGACTGGCGCTTGACGAGCTGTAGCACCGCGGAGGAATCGCAGCTGCATTCACGAGGACTAGAAGGCTCTATAGGGGGAATGAAGGCAAGTCAAATGGTGGCGCTCCAGGCCAGCACCTCTGCTTCCCCGATCGCCTGCGCCGCCATGGCCTCGAGCATCCTGCCGACAAGCGCGCTACTCTCCGCGAGCAGCAGAACGTCAGGGTAGTACATGACTAGCGTCGCTGCTAATCACTCCGACACAGTTTCGTCAAGATTGAATGCTGTATCAGCGAGCCCGATAGTGTTCGCGAACAGCAGCGCTTGCAGAGCTCGGACACGGTCACGAATTGGGGGGTCAAGCGCGTGGAGAGATGGAAGGCGGGCTCCTTCTTTCGGGCTCCACCCACTCAAGACCCGGGCTACGCGCTGGCCAGCCTGCGTAGTACCCAGCATGTACCCGAAAGCTTTATTGACACGGTCCAGCTGCCACCCACCACGCTCAATGATCCAGTTCTCAGCCAAACTGCCGTCGTTGGCGTGCATGGCCGCACCACGACGGAAGGAGTGCGAGGTAAGTCCCGAGGTAAGCCTTATCTGTCTCTCTTGCGCTGCTTGCTTGACTCTAACCAGCAATCGGTTCACGTATGCTTGTGCACCAGGCACAGATCGCTTAACTGAAGACTGCTGTACGCCTTGCAAAGGGTCCGGTGTGTCGTCTGCCTCGAGCAGCTCCACGAGACTCAGCTCTTCTACATCGCTTGCGTTTGCGGCGCTTCGCTTCGTGCTAAGAAACTGAGGGAAGAAGCGTTTGTCGGGAGCCGTTTGCATGGTGAGAGCAGCGGCTAAGGTAAAAAGCGGGCAGGTTAAGAAACATGTTGGGTCTTTGAACAACGATATGCCCTGTAATAAAGCTGTTTTCACCCGCTTGAATCGGAGGAAGAGTACTCCACCTAATTGGACAACAACAAATCAGACTGACAGGACTCGACGCAGAGCAATAACATTGAAATGGCTTACCAGGTAGTACCGAGAGCTGCTGTTTCTCGAGTTGCTCTGCGTCCGAACTACGTCCGTACAGATACCACATCATCACTACTAGGGAGGCATCCAAATAGACGCTGTCCGCATAGGCAGAGGTATAAAGCAATCGAACGATATTTTCCAAGTCTTGCTTGGAGCACGGGGGTGCTTTCTTTTCAAAGGCAGCGTCCTCGCGATTGCTACAGTACTTGCCGAGCCCGGAAAGAATCTTTTGCAGCTGCGGCTTTACTATTGCCCCCTGCTGCGGATAATTATCCAGCAGCCAGTTCTTGACATTGCCAAAGTAGGCAAGACACGTATTCGTCGAGCGAGCCTTGTCTGTCCATCTAGCTAGGGAATATGCGTACTTGTCTAACATAATTCTAAGTACCTTACCTGTATTGTCACCACCGATTAGATCGTGGGCTTTATCCAGTGTCATGTCCTCACCCTCAAGAAATGCTTTAAAGGAATTTATCGCCGTCACTCTCGCCTTCTTGCTGTTGGCTGGAGCCAACGACGCGATGGGCATGGCTCCAGTTCCGCAAACTGCTGTTTCCCAACTATTGTCACCTCGGTCGGAAACCTCGGGGTATTTTTAGGATATGCGTTGATATTATATTTTGTATTGAATAGTAAATATTCTCAAAATATTCCAACTAAATATGGTCGGATTGGTTGGAATACTGCAATTTTTCACAAGCCCAAATGATTGGACAAAAACACAGGAATAATCCATTATCATTGGTGTATTCGACAGCCAGAGAGTTTCACAGACTAGTCTCGGTTGGAATAGCGTGGATATTATACCATACCAAAATATATCCGACCTCCGACCTTTCCGACCATGTATAGAAAATAGTATGCACATACAAAGAGTAAGCGTGGCTCCATCTCAGTGTTGAGAGTAGTATGCAATACAAAAATTGAGTGACCTTGTAAAAACATTCATAAAAAGGTAAATACGTGTTCTGAAATGGATGGCACTGAGCTCACGTGCCCTGCGCAAATTCATCGACGCGTGTCAGTGCCCGAGTGACCATCCTGGAGGATGAATTGAGGGA
>JAHWLE010000536.1:0-21001 GCA_024679135.1 Phytophthora foliorum | reverse complement strand
GCAAGGCAACGACATGGGTTCCGGGCCAGAGATCATCACCGGCGCACTCAGCAACGGAGTGCAAGATGATGCGCTCTGCCTGCAAGCCGTGGCGACCGTCGTGTCACCAAGTTGAAGACAGCTCTTCCAGCGGATCCCTCCTCGAGCTAAACGCCTCACGAGACCGACACCGACGCCGGTACTAAATACGAACGTGGCACGTTGAAGTGAGTTGGCGAGCCGCTGAAGCGCAAGCGCCCGGCTCCGATTTTTTAACGACGACCCGATGAGGAGCATCCACAAAGAGTCGAATCCGGTGATCTCGCGCTCGAGTGGGAGCGTTTTTGCGTTGGGCCCTCCCATCGCCTCGAACCAGTTTTTCGAATTGCCTTCCTGAAGCACCGGAGGTGGCTGTGCTCACATGTTCAGACTCGGGGACAAACACGCCGGAACTGCCGACTAGTCGCAGTGCGCAATGCAATTTTGCGCTGCCTGCAAAATGCAGTGAAGATGGCGATCACCGTTTAAGCTGACACTCACGTGGTCAACAGTGCCGTCATCATCGCAGCCATATTCAGGCCCATACATGTACAGAAGCGTCGGTCATCGCGTTAATCCGCTGCGGGACGGCACGGCAATCCAATGAAACACAAGACGCTCGCCACCAAGTTCAAGGTGGCGGCGAGGACTGGAATCTCGACGTTGACTCGCTCGCGAGCGGTGCCAACGTCAGTTGGAATCGATGACCGTCTCCAACGATATCGCCACCGATCCAGCAGCAAATACATGTATGCACAAGTCTACCGTGATACTGTCATCATCACAATACAATATTTGTCCCGACGTGGGCTAATAATGTTGTTCTTTCAGCCAAAAGGGCTGAAAGCTAGACGGGCTTCGAGCGTTTCTAAACGACATTCAACTGATTTTTTTGAATTTGGCTATGTTTTAATCAGTTTTTGCGAAACTCAGGAGTGGCTACACGGCTTTTAACGGATTTGTTGTAAATTGCTTTTTCGCTGACTTGAAGTTTGTAGCGGCAAGACGTGTGCAAGACTCGTACGGGTGCCCCTTCAAATGTGTGAATGTGGCCAAAAAAAAGTTCCCGGTTACTCGTTTAATTCCTCACGATTTTGTCGTACTTTTTCTAAGAAACACGGTAGTGCTCCCAGTTAAGTTGATGGTGTGAAGCTATTTCTATCAGAAATGATTTAGTAACATACATCTGCGGGAAAAGACGATACCGCGAAGGATCGCTAAAGTATCTGTGTCTACCTATACAAGATTCCGGAGGGCCAATAAGCGAAAAACACTAAATATGGTATATTGATCACTTGAATTCAGTATGCGCGCACAGCTTCAAGGCGGCTCTCCCCAGCTTCAACTGGTACATCTGTGGAACAGCTCTCCGGTTGCTAATGTAACCCACACCATTTCTAAGGAATCCTGGATCGTCGTAGGAATTGGCAAGGTTGATAGTCTTGTTGTTTTGTGCCACAGCACCGGCAATACCCTGATTCAACAGCACTCGGATGCTCGCCTCACCCTACAAAGTCCATACTTCATTGTTCGTACGTTCTACAATATAGAGGGGCACCGGTCTGAGTTGACAAACCTGTGAACACGCGACGAAATCGCAAGATAAAGCCCATAACTCGGTGCATGTACGATGACTCGCTCACGAGCGATACAGGCTATCGCGTGAGTATCAGCATTGTTGCCCAAGTTGAAGTTGCATTGTGTTGAGGGCCACAGCCACTTGAGCTGCCAGGATGATGAGGATGTCCTCGTCTTCATCTGAAAAGCTTGCCTTCTTGTCGACGGACATTTTGTTGCGCACCCGCATGCCCCTACGATATCCGGTACGCACAGCATTGAGCGCATTTGGTTTCCATTGCGTTGATCGTACTGCGAATCGAAATTCGGGTCAGCGTACGCGTCCGACATGCTCATTGCTTTACCGGCTGATGCCAGAGTACCAGCAATTCCCTATTGAAGACAAAAAATCATGAGGTTTGAGTACGTTGCCTATTCAAATGGAAATGGACCACTACGACGGAGTAGACTGCATATACAGAATATACAGACGTCGACACTGCCAAATCTCAAACTAGTTCGAGACGCAGTTATCGCTTTCCCACTGGTACGTGAGCAGCGACAAGGTGCGCTTACGGTAGCGGATAGTGAGCTCTTGAAGCACAGGGATGTCGGTCTTGGCAAACATACCAAGTCGCGCGGTGTTTGCCCACTCGCACTCGTAAAGCGCACAATTTGGATCGCAAGAATGGTTAATGAAGCGGCTACTGTTACCACACTCTGTCGCATCAATGTAGATGTCAGTGGGATCTCCCCAGAGTGTATTTGCTTTCAGTTTTACTTGGTAGCGGCGCTCAGATCGGTTCAGCTGATCGACGCTGAGCAAAATTTCCCCGACATACTCGACGCCGAAACTGCCCTCGGGAATCATTGTGCAGCATACTACACTGAGGCCGACGCGCGTTCGAACTAAGTTCAGTGTGTACGTCGATTTGAAGCGGTTGCCGCACGAGCTGCCGACAGCGCAGTTGGTAGCTTCACAAATGATATCCATGCCGGCGTTGATGCAACTACTGGTTAGGCGAGTGCCGACCTCAGCAATGCAATGTTTGCTGTCGCAATCACACTTGTAGGGATAGCTTCTCGCGGGTTTGGAAACTGGAGAGGGTTGAGAGGCTTTGATTGCTAGTTAGATAGACCGTATCTTCTGGCCGCGCTTGCGGCTCGATAAAGTCGAAGTCTCCACCGACGCGAGGTAGAGTTCTGATTAAGGCTTCATCAGGTGGTGGCGCTTCATCGAGTGCTGGCGTTTTGGCTAGTGCGCGCAATTTTTCAGATGCCGGTACTGGTGCTCCATTGACTTCACCTCGACGATGGGCTTGATAACTGGGGTGTTGAAAGAGACGAAGCCAATTGCGTTGGGCTCTCGTCATTCGGTCACCACCAGGCACAGCAGCTGCATCATGGGCAGCAGTATGTGATGCCAGAATGGCAGTACCCAGAACAATGGGCGTGCATTGACCTTGAACACTGGTACGATGGGCTGTTCGCGGCATGTCGCGGAGTCTGTCCGGCCCGGGGCAATTTGAAAACTGGCAAATGTCCGGGCATTGAATGAGGCGATCGCTACCAGGTTCGGCTAACCTTCTGTATTTGGTGCTACCAAGCATCGGATTACTGTGCCATCCAGTATAGATCTGCAGCGCCTGTTGGCAGAGGCGTGGATGCCAACCGGTGGTTGGTGACGTTGCAAGATAGACGTTCAGGCGGTAGGACGCGCGGAGGTGATACTATTCTATCTAATACTGAACATGGATGTCCGTATTTTGAAAAAATAAGAGCACTACATATGACAAATGGAGACCGTGAGATCCCTGTGGGTTGGTAACCGAAGGAGAGTAGTGCAATCTGTCTAGTGAGGTGGCAGTGTGCTGGGCCAGAACATGAATGGACCAATATCGAAGTGCGGATGGCCGCGTCGAGACCGCGGCCTGAGTGAGACACGCCATCGAGGCATGGATGCGAGCGACGAGCAAGGAACATATTTGAAATGGCGCGCATGTAGATTTTCTTCAGTTTCCTCCAGTGGGAGGATATCCGTGTAAGGTTACTATTTATTGGTTAGAAGCGGTAGTTAAGATGGCGATTCTGAACGATTGATGATGTCTGTGTAGGCTATCAGGTTCCTCCATGTTTTGCAAACCGACTACGCCACGCTGGCTACGCTCTATATTCAGCGATCAATTTCGGCGTTTTCCTAACAAAAAATATGCGGGCACGGTTGGATCCTGTATACGCTAACATCCTTGACAGTCTCCGGTGGGATAGACTGTCAGACGAGCAATTGGAAATTTTAAACTCTCGTGTGCAGCCCCGGCACCAGCACGAAGTACCCACAACAACAGCACACTACTCACATTATAGTCCTATGGTCGTCTGCACCAACAAGGTCCGATGCGCCATTCTAGGTTGGTCGTCGATGCGAATTTTTAACGCATATGAGACCGCGACGAACACCCGGATACTAATCAACCTAGGTACGAATCGCAATTTAAGCACACCATTGCAAAGAAGAACGATTCCTCTTCACTTTGAGCCCACCCCTGGCTTATAGGGGTGAGATCTGCGAAAGTTATGGTCGCTCTAAACAATTGTCTGGTTTCGGAAGTTGAAAATTGACTTTATTTTTATAAACTAACTAGGGGTAAATGTGCGTTGCGGAGCCAATAGCGGTGTCCGTTTTCCCGAATTCGAAGTGTAACCACCTCAAAAACGTACTTTCCTGTAGAGTTTCGAAATAGTGACGTAGGTGGCACTTAGTATCATTTTGAAAAATGCAAGGAGATAGATATCAAAATGAATTGCACGTTGAGCTGGCGCTTTATGCAGTGTCCGACTGTTTGCGGGACGTCTTCTGCTTCTTCGTAGCTATCGTTTCACGTCCGCGTTGATCGGCGTTTTCTTTTGCTGCTACGGCCATCGCTGCCCGATGCTCTCGGCGCGCTTGTTTTGTAGTTTTGGCGTTTGTAGCCTGATTCTCCGTAGGGGCTGCGTAGACTGGGTTCGACTGAAACTCGTCGGCCACATACTTGCGGACGGTTTGATTCATAGTGTACACTTTCTACGAGTTGATGGGTGGAAGCGGTAGTGCCTCCAAGAATCGGCAAAAACATCCTTTCAACCTTGGTTTCCTCCGTCAACACCCCATCAATCTTTCTGCGGAGATCCTGCTCCTCCGCATTGCTGTCAGGGGCAGATCGACCTCAATCAGATTGATACTTTTGTCCTCGCCTTCATCGCTTGCGCACTCCACACTCTCAGCTGTGAATCCTGCTTCTTCCTCCTCCTCAGTAGCCTCCTCGTCGCCACTCCAATCGTCGTCAGTGCTGTCATCAGCTTCGACACTCTCGCCCTCACTACGCTCGTCCTCAGGTTTACTGTTGTGGCTCTGAGGCGGGCCTTCAGCGTCTTGAGCAAGCTGAATATCATCTTCGGGTGTAGCGGTGGTAGCAATTTCACTTGGGGGCAGTGGGGTCAACGTTAGGGAGCTTGGAATGGACTGCCCCGCTCTGGGGTAACCTCGTGGAGGACTCGTTGGTGTGCGGCTTGTCGACATGGTGGTGGCTGGCAACGGGGATTGTTCTGTGAGCGTGCAAGTTCGGTTTAGTGACAGCTTGGATATTTAAACTACAAAAGCCGTCGTTTCTTTAAACTTCATTTAAGTGCGAAAAACAGTCGCTCAACTTTAAAGGCGATTATCTCGATAACTCTAAAAGGTGGATTAGTATTATTGTGGCAGCCGCAGTCTCATATTATGTATTAATATATACTGATACACGATATATCGACGGCCGAGAAAAAGCGAAAAATTACTGCTCACAAGATGTAGGAACTCAATGTGTCCAGGGGGAGGGGGCTTAATGCGGACTTGGTGGCATTTACGGAGATTCGAAACGATTTATGCCACGACCGAGATGGGAGTACTATAGACTCCTTGGACCACGAGCAATTTCGGATCTTGTGCCATCGGATTCGGGCGACAGTGAGTGGCTTACAGAGATGATGGCTGAGTAAATACTTCAGTCGTTTACGTTTAATACAATTCTACATTAATTCGACATAAGTGTTTGCTGGCTGAAAGACCTCGTGCGAGAAGAGGCTCGACAGAGACTCGAGACGCGCTACTGTATTTGTCCCCCACGTGGGCTAATAATGTCAAAAGGCAACTTCAACCAACGAACTATGTGTGCCACATTACTCCGTACTTAATCCATTTTGGCGCGTTCCAGTCGAGTGGCAGTCATGGAGCTCAGTGCGTGGCGCGAGGCCGTGTCTTACGGCGGCTACCTGCAGCCGATCCACCTGCAAGTCGCGGATCCCAAGCCTACACAAGCGTCTGCATCTTGTGGCCAAGAATCGCCGTCTCAATCGGCCCAGAACTCTCACCAGACCAGTCAAACGCCCGCGGATGCCTCCACTAACGGAACCCCAAGCATTCCGTCGCCTCCAGAGGCTTCCAGCGCCGCTAAAACAGCTCAAAATGTTGCTCAGTCAACGCACGACACGACGGATGTCCTAATTGTGCCTCCTTTTGGCTGTGAGAGCCTGAATCAAGGCGAACAAATGGCTCTGAACGTCGGAGGACCCGTGTGGGCCATGGACTGGCTGCCGTCCACGCCAGCGGCCAACGCTGCGGCTGTAGCTGCTGCTCTGGTCAAGAGCAAACAGAAGAAGCCTCGACGGGCCTCTGCAGCCGCCAAAAACGGCTCTAAAACGGCTGCAAAAGGGAAAGAGAACAATAAAGTGGAGACGCCAGAAGAAGAGACGACCGCAGCCTCTAATGGCAGTACAGAAGCAGAAGAAGACGCTCCATTGGAGTGGAGATTCCTAGCTTTGGCCACGCACCCGCCGTGCCAGGTGGAGGACGGGAAAGTGGTGAAAGCCACGCCACCAGATCATTACTATGATGTGCCCGAGAGTGGACGCAATTTGATTCAGATTTGGGCCGTGCCGGTGCAGCGACCCAAGACGACAGGAGCAGGTAAGAATAAGAGAGGAAGGACTAAACGGAGACTTGTCAAGCCGAGGATGGTGTATGCAATAGACCACGACTGCGGTGTTGCGTGGGATTTGCAATGGTGCCCACTGGTGAAAAAGTTCCCGAAGACGGATCGTCGGCAAAATATTTTAGGCATCTTGGCAGCGTGTTTTGGAGATGGAACTGTGCGGGTGCTGGAGGTTCCTGCGATCCCCGAGGAAAGGTTACAGGTGGATGTTAGGACGGAGGCAATCGTGGAGAAGAACGTCGCGGTTGTGGTCGCCAAGCTACCGCGCATTTTACAGCTGAGCGTCCAGTGGTCACCGCACAATTGGAATATGCTTTTATCTGGGGGATCAGACGGTAAAGAAGAATGGAGGATATGCTGCGGTGATTGCGAGGCTGACATTTTGTGTGTGTTTTACAGGGTCGGTGTCAATGTGGAATATTAAATCAGTGATCAGCGGGAGCGATAGTTTGGGGAATGACCGCGCTGAACCCGAACCTATAGAACCGCAGCGGCGATTTCAAGATGGTAAGCTTAGCAGCACTCCATTCGTTCAGCAGGAGGATTAAATACTTTGTTTTGTGAATTACACAGCCGACACAATTGGAAAGCAGGAAGCATTTGACTGGGGCTGTGGTTGGGTTGCTATTCGTGCCGTTGCGTGGTCTCCATTTGATGAACATATCTTCGCTACAACTGGAAATGTACGTGAATAATTTGCGAAGCTTCATTCCAAATGGTATAAAATCTAAATATCGTTATTTTCCATTGTAGGACTCGGTGTTCAAAGTATGGGACGTTCGTGAACCTCGTGTGTGTCTTCGCTCGCATCGGATTCGGTCTACCTGGGGACTTGCGCTTCAGTGGATGGATCAGACGTCAATTCAGATCTCGGGCGATCAGGGGTCCGTTTTCATGTATGATATCCTGGTACGAATTGTTCTTTGGTGATGTGGGGTAGATTATATGATTGTTTTGCTGACACCAAATAATTCGGTGTGATGGTCACAGAGTGGCAGCTACCAAAAACTACACTTTCACCCTCAAATTGACTCTCCCGTGTGGGATCTGCAATTTGCTCGGCGTGGCCTCGTGCCACTGCTCGTTTCGTCCTGTACCTCCGGCAGCATCCGCGCTGCCCCAGCCAAAAAACTGTATCGCGCGCCCCAGACCTGTGTGGAAATATGCCGCCTATCTGGTGAGAAGGACTCGAGTGTTGAGAAGCCATTTAAGTCTCTCACCTTGTCTTTGGAGAAGCATTCGGTGGTGGGATCTGCAGATACTGGAAGTTTAAATACTCGGGAGTTTTGCGAGCGGGATGCTGCTCTACACCGCCTGCGTCTCTCGTCCAGCACAGCAGGCGATTACCCGTGCTATTTGGCAGCTGGAGGCCAAGCAGGCCTTGTCATTCTACTTGAGATGCAGAAAGTGCTAGACACGTTGATCTCTACGTTTTTCTTGCCGCCTTCCAAAAAGATTGGTCGACCTAAGAAGATGTTTGCGACCGTGGGTGGTCACCGTGTGCTGCAAACAGGATCACCTATCGAGACTGAAGGCCTATCAATACCAACACCAATACCAGTCATAGCAGTTAGTGCGGGGCGGAAGGCGCGTACGCTTGGGAGCTTTGCCAAAGCAAAAAGCATGCGTACAGCCTTGAGCAAATACAAGAAGAAAACACCCGGTAAAGGTAAGGCAAAAGCAGGATCGCTTACCAAGGTCTCCGATCCACAAAAAACTTTTATCCAGGACGATGAAGAAATTGAATTTGAAGACATCATTGAAGATGAAGAAAAAGAGCCTGAATTTGAAGAAGAGGACGAGGAGGAGGACGAGTCAGATCTGTCTCTCATGATGGGGGAGAGCTCAGATGACGACCGCGTCAGTGTTTCGGACGATGAAATCGAAGAAGAGGAGAGAGTTACTCCAAATGCCAACCCAGAGGAGGCTCGGTTGATGAAAGAATACCAGCTGGACTTGTCGGAGGAGGACGCGTACTTGTTAGCTCTTCAGATGTCCGAATTCGACGATACAGCACCTACAACTGCGCTAGAGGTTAACGCAGATGTACCCAGCTCTACTACGGTATCAGTGGAGGTGGCTGCTCCAGAGGAATCACAGGAGAAAAATAGTATTACGACAAAGCCGAAGTCGAAAGAAGCTAAGCCAAAACCCACAGCTGTAGGTAGCAATGCTGCAAAACCGAAGGCAGCAGCAAAATCGACAGCTACAGCAAAAGTGAAGTCCGCAGGCAAAAAGCGTGCAAGACCATCCGGCGCGACGACTGAGGCCATTGCAGAACATAAAGCTGCAGAAGTCGCGTACCAGCTGGACTTGTCGGAGGAGGACGCGTACTTGTTAGCTCTTCAGATGTCCGAATTCGACGATACAGCACCTACAACTACGTTAGAGGTTAACGCAGATGTACCCAGCTCTACTACGGTATCAGTGGAGGTGGCTGTTCCAGAGGAATCACAGGAGAAAAATAGTATTACGACAAAGCCGAAGTCGAAAGAAGCTAAGCCAAAACCCACAGCTGTAGGTAGCAATGCTGCAAAACCGAAGGCAGCAGCAAAATCGACAGCTACAGCAAAAGTGAAGTCCGCAGGCAAAAAGCGTGCGAGACCATCCAGTGCGAGAACCGAGCCAGTTGCAGAACATAAGGTTACAGAAGTCGCTCAAGTTGCAGAGGATATTAAGGCGAGCGACGACAACCAGCCTGATGAAGTTGAGTGCAAGGCTCCAACACCTTCTCCAGCCCTGGAATCTAAAAAGGAGAAGACAATGACGCCAAGTGCAGCAGCAACCCCCTGCGCGCCGAAGAAAACAAAGAAAACTCAACAGAAGAAAACACCTGCGAGGAAAACGAGTCCAAAGTCGAAGAAGGGTAGTCCTATGCTGCTTGAGGCAATCAACCAGGCAATGGCGTTGCAAGCCTTTGAGTACCAGCTGGGTATGTCCGAAGAGTACGCGCTTAAGGAAGCTCTTCGGCTTTCTGAAATGGAAGGCAGCAACCGGCGTTCTTCACGAACCAAGCAACCAGTTTCGCATATTACGTCTGAACCAGTGAGTGCAGCTCTGCCAACGCCGACGCAACCAAAGCAGAAAACTCCAGCTACTCCTCGCACTAAGGGAGCTTCTCAGAAGAAGCAGAAGAAGACGAAGGAGCTGAAGGAGCTGGAGCCAAAGAATGACACGGCTTCTGGAGAAGAAGACTCGCAGCGCCAACGTCCACAGACACCTCGTCGACTGGAGTTCTCACCGCTCAACGGGAGCGAGGGTGGGGACCATGCAGAGGTACCTGTAGCAAACATCGATGACGATACTCCAACAGAACAGTCTGTTCCACCTCATGCTGACACAACACCAAAGGCATTGTCGAAGAAACCATCGTCAAAGAAGTCTCCAATAGGTGGGTCAGCGAAGAAGCCGTCGCCAACAAAATCTCGAGTGGCCGAGGCACTTCCGAAGAAGCCATCACCCAAGAAATCATCAGCAGTGGATGTCACGAAACCTGAATCTGATGACCAGAAGCAGCCCGCAAAGTCGTCCGACGGTGCACTCAAGACGCCTAAGAAAGTGTCGTCCGAGGTGAAATTGACAGCCTCCGCAAGCGCCGCGGATGCTCCAACTGCAACTCCGGAAGGCAAAAGACCAGCTAAGCGCTCCAGAAGCACAGGAGCCAAGGCCGTTGCTGGTTCTAAGGCCGTGAAGAAGCGCAAGAAGACCACGACGACCCCACGAGGCGGGCGAAGAGACTCTGACTCTGCTCAAGGTGGTGTTATGTCTGAGGAGGACGCTCTCCTGTTGGCATTGAAAATGTCTGAAATCGAGTATTAGTTTTTTCGACGACGTAGCATTTGCGAACGAGGCAGTGACATCGACGAGCACTGAACTACCACATCGAAATCAACTCCCTACTTGAACAACTCAACAGTGGTCCTTGAAGCTCCTCGGATCGATCAATGGGTACATTACATGGCCGTGGATGATATTCTTCAAATCTCTCCCTGGTGCCAATGTCTCCTGCTGCGTTGCTAGGTTGGTGGTCCCAGTTGAGTGCTACGTTCTGTGCGACCGAGAGTGTGAGTGAAAATGACATTGTCCGCAATATCTCCGTAGCCGACGGACAGTCTCAGTTGATTCTGGCAGCAAGTGACGGTCGAGTGGATCGCCTCAAGCTCCTGCTTCAGTACGAAAAGGCAGAGGTGAACTCGCTGACAGAAGATGGAGAGACTGCGCTGACTATTGCAGCAAACAAGGGACAAGTGGAAGTTGTGAAGGTTTTAGTGGATGTTGGTGCAGATGTGGAGCTCCCCGGCTTGAAAGGGTGCACTCCGTTGGTCTGTGCAGCTCTGGAAGGACATGTCGATGTCATTCGGTTGCTGTTGCAGAAGAACGCAGAGGTGGATGCACAAGAGTCGACGAATAAAGATTCGGCGTTGGTTTGTGCGTCTGAACTAGGACATTTGGAGGTGGTCAAGGCGCTGGTTGGGTCTAACGCGAGTGTGGATCTCGCTCGTGAAAATGGGGACACGGCTTTCATCGTGGCAGCTCAAGAGGGTCGCCTGCAAATTGTCCAGGTGTTGGTAGATGGTGGCGCCGATATTGAGCTGAAGGGCGGAAATAGAGACACGCCGCTCATCCGAGCAGCCTCGCGTGGACATCTGGACGTTGTTAGGGTGCTGATCCAGAAGAACGCGGTGGTCAATGCTCAGGCGGGTAATGGAGACACGGCGCTTACTCGAGCAGCTAACAAAGGATATTTGGACATCGCTCGGGTATTAATTGAAAGTGGGGCGGATGCGGAGCTAGCTGATGGTGAAGGGTTCACGCCGTTAATCTGTGCGTCGAAAGAAGGCTACTTGGGTATTGCTCGCCTTCTCATTGATAGTGGAGCTGGAGTTGATGTGGCGAATGCTGAAGGAACCACACCGCTGATACTTGCTGCTGAAAGAGGGCACGCCGACGTCGTAAAACTCCTGATTGAGAGCAAGGCTGCGATCGACTATCGAGCTGGGAATGGAGACACTGCTTTAATTCAGGCAGCGTTTCTTGGACGCTTCGAAGCAACTTGCGCTCTCGTCGAGGGTGGTGCTGCGATTGATCTAGCGCACACAGATGGGTTCACGCCTTTGATGTGTGCAGCACAAGAGGGGTATGCAACGATCGTCGAGCTATTGCTTCAACACGGAGCTACTGTGAATTCTCAGTCCGTAAAAGGAGAGAGGGCCACGACGATTGCCGCCTTGAGTGGCCACGTGGAAGTCATACGTTTGCTGCTGGAGTATGGAGCCGATGTCAGTCTTGGAACTAGCAACAATTGTCTTCCACTGCTGATAGCTGTAGATTCCGGGCATGCTGACATGATCAAACTGCTTCTCGCTAATCAGGCGAATGTTGATGCCCAAGACAATGATGGAGACACAGCTCTGCACGAGTGCATCTACGAAAAGCAGCTAGACTGTGCGCACACACTCTTGGAAAGTGGAGCTGATCCAAATTTGCCAAATAATGTCGAGTTCACGCCTTTGATGACTTCGGCGCAAGTAGGGCATGAAGAATTTGTAAAGCTGCTCATCGAGAACAATGCCGATGTAAATGCGACAGAGAATAGTGGACGGACTGCACTGTTGCTCGCTGCAGAGGAAGGGCACCACGCAGTGGTCGAAGCTTTACTAAACCACGGTGCAACTATTGATGCGACCGACGAGACCGGCCAGACCGCACTAATGAAAGCTGCGCACAGAGGCCACGAACATGTCTTGCGTGTACTTCTCGAGAATAATGCGGATACCACTATGACAGACAACGCAAACCGTACCGCCTCCAACTACGCTCGGATGAACAACCGTATTGATGCTGACCGTGTGATTGAGGATTATCTCCTCGAGCACCCTGTTGATAAGGGAAGTGGCGATTCGTCTGCCACTGGCGTGGCAGTTGTGAGCACTCCCATCACTCGCAAGACACCAGAGTGGTTCCTTCCTAGCCGTGAGATCCGAAAAGAGAAAGACCCATTCAGTTTTGGCTCGTTCGGCAAGGTCTATCGAGGATGGTGGCTAAACTCGAACGTCGTGGTGAAATGCGTGGTGGTGGAATCTGAGAAGGAGAAGCAAGCTTTTCATCGTGAAGCTCGAATCTGGCACCATGCTCGACACCCAAACATCCTGCCGTTCTTTGGGGCCTCGGACGAAGGCAAGCCGTACTTCTTCGTCTGCGAAGAAGCGACGAACGGCAATTTGATGGACTATCTGTACCGTCAGCGGAACGACGGGCACTTGCTCGTCTGGCGCAAATTGCATGAAGCAGCGTTGGGCCTGCTTTTCTTGCATGAGCGCGGCGTCATACACAGTGATCTGAAGTGCAATCAAATTCTAGTCAGCAAGGACGGAGTTGCCATGTTGACCGATTTCGGGCTGAGCTTCGATTCTGCTGATGCGAGGGGAGTTGGCGAAACTCTCGGCGCTCTCCGCTGGAAAGCACC
Source organism: Phytophthora foliorum (assembly GCA_024679135.1). NCBI lineage: Eukaryota > Oomycota > Peronosporomycetes > Peronosporales > Peronosporaceae > Phytophthora > Phytophthora foliorum. Next base: position 7,954 of record JAHWLE010000536.1, on the reverse strand, counting down.
AGAAGTGATTCGTAAGGTCGACCCCAGTCTGCCAACTCTCCAATCGGACATTTACTCGTTGGGGATGTGCATCGTGGAGGCCGTGACTGGGCAAGTGCCGTGGGGAACGCTACCTGACCCTGTGGTCAAGTTCCACGTGAGTCGCGAGCAGTTCCTCCCAAGACCGAAAGCTTTTCAAGACGATGGGCAATGGGACTTGGTGAAAGCCTTGTGCGCTTTTGATCCAGCAGAAAGGATGAAGCTTTCGGACGCAGTCAACAAACTGCAGCATTTTGCACAAGAAGAACTCATCCAAGAACGCATCGCAGAATACAACGAAGAGGCCGCCAGCGAACTCGGTCTCTAAGAAAACTGCAACATCTCAGACCAATTTCCATGGCTACACAAATACTTTGCACCGCCAGAATAACAAACAACGATGACCTGAAAAGGCATCCTCATGAATACTTACCATTTTCCCACTAAAATCTGTAGACTAGTCAATCCTGAATCGTCATTCTGCAATTTGCTATCTACCGCACACTGCTTCACATGGCTACACTGCACTCTACCGTCGAGGCACGTGATGTGCCCGTGGTTTCGTACGCCGACCTGATCGCCAAGAAGGACTTGTCGCCCATCATCGAAGAGGCCTTTGGCTACGAAGGCTTGGGCATCCTCGTGGTGAGTGGCGTGCCCGAGCTCAGTACCAAGCGTGGTGAGCTGCTGCCCTTGGCCTTCGCCTTCGCCAACCTCCCGGACGACGTCAAGGCCCAATGTGAGCTGCCCGAGGCCTTCTACAGCCTCGGGTGGAGCCACGGCAAGGAGAACTTGCAGGGCAAGCCCGACTTGGCCAAAGGCTCGTACTACAACAACCCCGAGACCAACGATCTGGCTAACGGAGACCAACAGTTAATGGCCAAGTTCCCGTCCTTCTACCACCCGAATATCTGGCCGAACGAGCTGCCCGAGCTCGAGAAAGCTTTCATGAAGCTGGGCCAATTGATCGTGGACACGGGGGTCCTTGTGGCTCAGCAGTGCGATGCCTTCGTGGAGCTCAAGTGTCCGGGATATGAGCAGGGCAAGCTGCACAAGATCATCAGCACGGGTAAATGCTCGAAAGCCAGGCTGCTGCACTACTTCGCCCTGTCGGAGCAGCAGATTGCAGCACAGAAGGAAGCTACGACGCTCGAAGACTCGTTCGCCTGGTGTGGGTGGCACAATGACCACGGAGCACTCACGGGACTCGTGCAGGCCATGTTCACGGACACCAAGGGCGACACGGTGGCCACCCCGGACCCGGCCGCGGGGCTGTACGTCAAGAACCGACGTGGAGAGATCCTCAAGGCGAACATCCCGCCCGGACACTTGGTGTACCAGATCGGAGAGACGTCGCAGATCCTCTCGGGTGGAGCGCTGCAAGCTACGCCACACGCCGTGCGAGGCCCACAAGTCACGGGAGTGAACCGCGAGACGTTGGCTGTGTTCATGCAGCCACTGCCGGAAGAGAAGATGGCTGTGCCCAAGGGTGAGGACCCTCATGAGGCTGGCAAGACGGAAAACCTGCCCAAGGGCGTGCCGCCGCTCCTCTCTCGCTGGCACAACGACATGAGCTACGACGACTTCACCCAGGCCACCTTCAAGGCCTACTACTAACTCTCAAGTGAGCGATGTTAGTGTCCGTTAAACTCACCGATCTAACGCGAACCAGTTCTCAATGCAGAGCATACTCCATCACGAACGCAGTAGCTGGCTCCAGACGACGGTAGTAGCCGTCGATCCGATCTTTCTCGACGAAGCCCAGTGCCTTGTAGAACGCCAGCGCCTCGGCGTTCCCAGCATGGACATGAAGCCGCACCCCGTCGACTTGATCCTGCTCTTTCTCGGCCTCCTTGGCTTGGTCAACAACCTTCATCACCAATTGGCGACCAATTCCCTGACGACGAAATCGTGCAGGAACCGCCAGCGTACGAAGCTGCACCACCCGTTGTCCGTCCCGTTCCAGCTCGAGATCAGCGACTGCTGCTCCACTCACAACGTCTCCATCCACTGCAGCCCACGACAATCGGTGGCTGTCCTTCTCCGCCCGACGGTAACAGAAGCCAGGAGGCTGCACCGGTAGCACTCCCAGATTGAGCTTCTGCACTGCACGCACAAGTGCTGCATCGTCCGTCAAGCAGCGCAGCTCCATTGTTATTGATTGGTTGGCTGACAAGAGACGATGACCTTCTCGAGCACGGGGGGCCGTGCAACGCTGTGCTTCCCGAGTGATGGCAATTGGTTCCAAGGATACTTTGTCTGTGCGTCGAGTCGCGCGCAACTCGGGCTGATGGGGGAGGAGATCCCTGTGGATGACTGGTACGTGATGGTTTCGATGCGGTTTTGACAAAGAGAGGATTCACTTTGGTGCTCTTGAGCAGTGTGGCGTGTCCTGATGGAGGCTACCAGGAGTATCGCCTTACGGTCATGCACTTTGCGCTGGATAAAGAGGTGGAGCTGGTCGTGAGGAAGACTGGCGGAGACTTGTGTCAGCTAGATAGCGATGAGATCCAGTTCCAGCCCTCGATGCTGTTGGTGAGTTGTTGAGGACTTGCTGGTATTGTAGCTGTTCTTTGACCTGGTGTGAGCTAGACTGATGACAAGGCTGTCGAAGCCATCGAGACGTACTTCCCCAGCATCGCTGAACGTGTTGATCATGATGCGGTGCGTTGTGAAGAGCCGATGGCTCGTGGGTTGGTTTTCTGTGTTTCTGACGATGTGTGGATGCAGAGTATGCTGCAGGATTGCACGGTGTGCTTTGGTGAGATGACTATCACCGCACTCGCCTTCCAGTCGTGAAGCAGACAGATCAGAGCCTTACGTTGAATTAGCAAGAACAAATACTTCAATTTTTTTTATGGCTTTGGAGCTGCTTGCGCTGGCAGACTTTTGCAGATGGCCAACCTGTGGGTGCAGCAAGTATAAACATGTCTAGAATCCGGCGAGCCAGTCGCTGTCGCCCGTATAGACGCTGCCGATGTTCAGGTCCTCGTGGCTTCCACTTGCTGCAATCTGCTTGAATTCTGACGCAGCTTCCGGCTCCAATGGTGCCTACACGATTGCAACAGCAAAGCAATACGTTAGAATCTGCACAGAGAAAGGAAAATCTATCGTTTCACGTACCGAGAACGAACCCATCTTTGTGGCCTCCCACGAGGTTCCAGCGAAGAAGGGGTGCTTTTTGATCGGTTCGCAGGCGCTAGCGCGGACTTCCGAGTATCCGAGACGCCGTGCGAGATCGGGGCTCAACAAGCTTTCAACGATGTCTTTTACCTCAGCGCTGGTGTGCTCAGGCCAATCCAGCTCGCTCGGGCGGAACGATGCAATGTCATTTAGGATCTCCAAGTCGTTCTCGTTCTCCCGAGTGAAGGGAGTCGCGCCTGTGAGCATTTCGTACATGAGCACACCAAGGGCCCAGTAGTCCGCAGCGATGTTGTGGCCTATCATATAAAACACGTTTAAACCTTCATCGGGTAGCGCAAAACACGGGGATGCTTACCTTCGCCGGTGATTTGCTCTGGGGCCAAGTATTCAGGAGTACCGCAGACAGTGTAAGTTCTGCCTCGACCAACGTACTTCGAAAGTCTGTTGAAAGCGGGTGAAAAACGGAGTCAATAGGTAACTAGCACACCAGGCTGTAGCAACTGAATAAGTTCGGAATCATACCTGAGGTTGATCATACGAAGGTTCCCGCTGCGATCAACCATCAAGTTTGTAGGGTCAACCATTCGCGAGACGACTCCCTCCTACACAAAATAGACCAGAGAAAATGGCACAGGAAGTCATCGCGTGAAATCCATACCACGGCGTGCGACAGCTTACCGAGTGCAAAAACTCGAGGGCCATCACCACTTGAGCGGCGTAGTAGCGGACGAAGGATTCTCCGTGCGGCTCTCCGTCCAAGAAGCTTTCGAGGGTGCCCACGATTTGCGTGTCGTACAGCATGTGAATGTCCGACTCGTTTGAATTCATTCCGTGGAGCTGGGGAACAAGAGCGTTCTTTTCGTAGAGAGAAACATAGATGTCCCGCTCACCGCTAACGTGCTTCTGCATGCCAGCATCCACGATCGCCTGCTTGCTGACTGAGCGAAGCGTCAAGTACACCGGCGGCGATGAGCCCTTAACCTCCACGAGACGAACGGTGTTGGTCGGATCTGAAATCACGCTGCCAACAACCTCCAGGTTATCGACGGACTGAGGTAACGGCGTCTTGGCTTCGTTGTCAAACTGGACAAAAGTGTTCTTCTGCAAGTCAAATCCACATGTTAGTGTCATCGCACTCGCATAAAAAGTGGTGCGAAGTATTGGCAACGAACCGTTGCCACTTTTTGCAAGTCCGAGATCCGCGTCTTACGCGACCGCCGAAGCTTGTCCTTCTCGAGAATCGAGGACAGCTTGCCAACAGCCAGCTCCAGTGCATCCTTTCTGATGAAGAGGCACTCCGTGCGCTCGAGCGCCCGAATTGAGCGTTGGCTACACATGCATCAGTTAGCACACACTGATGGAACAGTTGAGTCCAGCAAGCTTGTAGTACCTGATCGACCGTCTCCGGACAAGCGCGATTTCGCCGAAGTAATCAAAAGTCTTCAGTTCAAGTGGGGCTACGTTGTCCATCTTGGAGGTTGACTCGATGCGACCGCTGGTGATGAGGAAGAATCCAGGCTCACTCATTCCTTCATGGAGGACGACTTGGTTGGGTTCAAACACCACAGTGCGCATCTCCTCGGCAACCAAGTTAGTCTGAGCAACAGTCAAAGGGCGCAGCAAGCTGATCTGGCGTAGTCGTCGCACGACGTCACGTAGAGGTCGACCACGCATCAGGATCGAGCGGAAGGCAATCCGGTCCAGCGCCCACAGCGTTCCCTTTTCCTTGGTAACAACCGTGTTTACGCGGGGCTTCGGGTAGATCAATGCCAGCTCGCCAAAAGTTGGGTGAGACTCGGCAGTGGTTTTGTACACTTGGACAACGTCACCATACAATTCTGGAGTGGAATCATTTTCTGGCGAGTGCTCAGGAATTTCGTCCTTTAAGTGACGAGCCTCGAACTCGCCAGTCTCCACCTGACGTATCAAAGCCACAATGCGGAATAATTAGATTTGTTGAAAACAGGACAAAGTATGAGTACTTACCAGATAAAAGGTATCGCCAGGCACTCCTTGGCGCATCACGATATCACCTGCTTTAAACTCGATTTTCTTCAATACGGAAATTACTTCGTGTATCTGGAAAAGAGAAGAAGAAAACAAGTATAAGTGAGCATCTGTTCGGGCTCAACAAGGCTGGTAGATCCCATTTACCTTTTTGTCGCTCAGGTGGTTAAACAAAAAGCTGCCCTGGACAGCCTTTTTTATCCACTCCTCTTCTTCCTCCGACTTCCCTTTGCTTTCAACCAGATTCGGAAGTTGACCAGACTCCTCATCATCATCCATAAACGCTTCAGCTAGCGACAAACGAATCGCATCCGTTCCGACAATTGTATCCCTGCGAGCATGGTTTTTGGTGATACCTCGTACAGGTCTCTGCATAGACTGCAGATCCAAAACCTCACCACCAACGTAAATACTGCCGCGCGGGCCATCGCGCTCCTTCGCTGGGGTGACACCGTCCAGGTAGATGCAAATCGCCGTGATGTCATCCGTGCGGACTTCAAATTGAAGCCAGCGGTTGTACGCCTCCTCAACGAGAGCATGGCACGCCTCGGATGGGTTCTCGTACTTCTTCACAATGTCAACAACATTTTGGCTCGTGAGAAACTCGAACACACCGTCACTCGCCACGATGATAAACTTATCGTGCGGGTTTAGTCCCTTGCACAGAATCTCAGGCTCAGCCGTCACGCCAAGTTCTTCGGATACCAGGTCTCCAATACTGCGTGTGAATGCAGTGCCCTGCAAGTGCAAATCGATAAAGAAACAAAGTCAGAGCCGGCCGCTAAATCATGAATCAGAATAAGAAGGTAATCATCGCTGCTTACGGGGTACTGTCCGTAGGGATGCCAGATGCGCGGAGGGTCTCCGTTTTCATCGATTTCGTCGCCAAGGGATAGGCCCCAGTTCTCGTGGATAGGCTCAAGGCCTTCCACTTGGTCTACGGTCAAGATACGCGCTCCGCACTTCTTCACACGAACGCGCTCATCCTGCAGCGAAATGATAATGATGGTCAGCTTCTAAAAAGTGAAAACGCTCGGAGCGTTTCATGCTCTCTCTTGCACCCTCTTCTTACCTGGCGGAAGGGAGTCTGGTCAATAGACAGCGGCTTGGCCACCAGGTTCGCCTCGCCCTCGCGAGTCGACGCCTTCAGGTTCTCCTGTGCAATGATAGCTCTCGAGTCGCCGACATTCGAGACATGAATCTCGTTGCCGCAGAACAGCACGGAGATGGACGTCGTGCCACTCATCGAGTCGTCAAAACTCGCCTCGTGCATCTACAAAACAAAACAAAAATTAAGTTCCTCCTAATTTTCCGCAGGAAAGTAGCAGCGCCCTACCGCTCGGTTGGTCTGCACGTGGGCCCGCGTGAGGGCCGGCAGGATGCCCATGTTCTCGTCCAAGTTCTTGATGATGTTCTCCGGCAGCTGCTCGGCTGCAAACTGGGAGCAAATGTCTCCATACTGTCCGTGGCCGTCAAAGACGGCGAAAAAGGCCTTCTGGTCGTCCCCAGCAAAGTGCGTCTCGCAGTAGTAGCTGTCCTGGTTGGCCTTCTTCCTGGCTGTATAAATGCAATAAAAAAAAAAAGTTAGAGCGGTTCTACCTCGTTCTACCTTTTTTCTCGCCCTACCTTCGGGGTAGTAGCCGCGCTTCGAGTAGTACGAGTAGCGTAGGTTGTAGTCTCCGATTTTGACGTGGTGCGTGTTCTCCAGGTGCTTGTTGCTAGGCCGATGGACAGGCACAAAGTCGTCCTCCGGCTGTTGAGTCTCCGGTAGGGCGTCTGAGGAGTGGGAGGGCGAGGAGGACGACGCCGGCTCTTCGTCCTTGACGCGCGGCTCCGTGTCCTCCGTTTCCGCGTACTTGTGCGGGGAGGATGGTAGGGCGGCGTAGGGCACGGCGTGCACCTCGTCCTTGTCGGCCCTCGAGAGCCGCGTCACGACGGCCGCGGCCTCCGTCGAGCAGCAGTTGCCCATGCCTGCTTCGTTTCCGCACTGGTTGCCTTTTTGGGCTCTGACCTTTTCACTTGGGCGATGGAGGTCGCGCGAACGTCGCTCGAAGGTCGTCCCAACAAGTGGGACATCCCCGCGTGTCGTCCCAAGGTGGTTTGAACAGTGGGGCGTGCCCCGCGTGTCGCGCGAAGGTCGCTCGAAGGAGGCAGTGCGGAAGAGATGCAAATCGCCCAGTCGTCTGAGCGGACGGACACCCGAAAGCCCCGTGTACTGGATTGATTGTGTTATAAGTTGGTACTGATTTAAAACGATATACAGCAGTCATTCCAGCTCACCGACTGTAAACGGGGCAGGCATGAAATTCGAACCTGATAAAGTCAGCCAAGTTGAACTCGTTGCCAACTTTTGGCCAACTTTTGCCAATGCCAAGCAGCGCTTGGTCGCCAAGCTCGGAGCTGTATAATAAGCCTGCGCTGCTTTTGTGGGTGAAGCGAATAGGGCGTCGCCGCATATGCATTGGTCATGTCTACCGTGGGCCCACATGCCCATTTGAAATGGGGAGCTACCGGTAAATACCCAGAATTGTCGCTTCATGTACGGTCACAAACCCCTCCAAAACCGTCACAAATCACAAAACCGTCCCAAAACCGGTACGTCTGCGCTAAATCGCGTTTTGGTCCGCAAAGTTCAACGTGCCAAGATCGACTCCAGTGATGGCGGTGCGGGCCTGGAGCTGGACGCGCATCGACGGCCGCAACGTGCTGGCCGTGCCCACGCGCACGGAGATCCGCCTCTACGACAGCGACGACTTCATCCTGCTGTCCCGCCTGGCGCCCTCGG
>JAHWLE010000535.1:0-21020 GCA_024679135.1 Phytophthora foliorum | reverse complement strand
ACTGATATCTATTTCTAAAGGGTCTGCCAACGGATGGTTGGCAGCCCTGCTTGATTCTTCTTGGTAGAAAGATGCTGCTTTCTACCAATGAATGTTTCCAAATGCATGGTGTTCCAAACACCAAGGTCCGCGAGTGACAGGACCGTCACTCACAACACTAACAGATATCCTGTCTGTTAGAGTAGCGCTGTGGCTGTGCCACAGCGCGTGTAACCCCGTTACAGATCATCTGGCGCAAGCGGCATCTCCTGATCGGCAAAGGCAACGCACTGCCCCCGGCGGCTCGAGGAGTTGTGTGCGATATTGGCATGGGTTGCGCAAGGCCGATAGCGCAGCGCGTTCGAGAGATCGCACCTCAGTTCCGGGAGAATGTGTCGGATCTGATCAAGGGGCTACTGTCTGCCAAGATGATTCGGCACTCAACGTCTCCATGGACGTCACCGATAGTGATGATTATCAAGAAGACTGGGGTGGACATTCGCCTATGTATTGATTATCGGCTAGTTAACGGTCTCACTCGGCTGATGCTTTACCCGATGCCCTTGATCAATGGTCTGTCAGAAGACTTGGACAAGGTGTTTGTGGTATTGTTCTCTGGATATGGCGAGTGGGTTTTGGGTGGTGACGATGACGGATCGGGCTCGTGCGATCTCGGCTTTCATCACCCCCTTCGGTCTCTTTGAGTGGAATCGGATGCCCTTCGGCCTCAAGAACGCACATCAGATCTACCGACGGCTCTTGGACAACGCGTTGAATGGCTTCACTCGGATCTCGCGATCTGGCAACTCAGAAGGCGTGATAGATCTGTTTGAATCCGGGGAACCTGAAGCTCCAGACCATCCGTCAGTGCTGGGACGTAGATCTTACATCGACGACATCCTGGTGACCTCTGGATCTTGGGATCAGTTGTGTGATCGGGTTGACGATTTGCTGGAGGCGTGCGACAAGTGGAACCTGCCGATAAGTGTGGTGAAGAGTTTGTTGGGGGTGCGTAAGGTTGATTACTTGGGACACCGGGTATCTAGTGACGGCCTTGAACCGCATCCTAAAGATCTGAAAGCTTTGACTGATCTGCCCTCCCCGAACTCACTCCGATCCATGCAATCTTTCTTGGGGAGTCTGAACTATTACAGCCGCTTCATAGAAGACTATGCGATCTACGCCGCGGTCTTGTATGAGTTGCGGGAGGTGGAATTTGCCGAACTGAAGAAACGTCAAGGTCATTACTTTCTCAACCTTGTGGATATCGCTGAGCCGTTGCGGGTACAGGAGGCCATGACGTCGTCATCCCCACAGTTCAGCAAGAAGTGCTCAACATGGTCAGCGGCGTCTGCGTCTCCTCTTTCGTACTGGATCTGTGCTGTCCGGGCATAACCATTCAGCCTCAGTAGGAAATCGCAGACGTGTTTATTCTCCCGGCGTCTCGCTGAGTAGTAGTGGGCTCTGGCCGACTGGTCAAATTGCGAGCAATAGTAGTCCAGGAAGGCCTCGCTGAGAAGATTCCACTTTCGCTGGGTCTTCTTAGGAAGCTGTCGATGCCATCCCTTGGCGGCTTTACCAACACTCAGCGAAAACGGTTCGCACCACTCATTCTGCGACTTGCAGGTCCCTTTCACCTCGTAGGTGAATCTCTTGATCCACTGCAACGCGTCGTCAGACCGGTAGCGCTTCCCATCGAACGTCGCGATCTTCTCAAGAGGCGCCTGCGTCCGGATCTCCTATACTTGACCACGGTCACTTTCGGCGCCATCGAAACTGAGTTGGCGAATGGTGACTCACCGAATTCGCGGCGGTCCGCGTAGTCGTCATCGTCGCTGAGCTCGTCTTCTCCGCCAAAGGCTGCGAGTGCTGCGTCCGAGCGCACCAAGCGTCTGACTTCTGCTGCTTCGACTGCGGTCAGGACATCCCCTGTCGAACGTCGGCCCTTCTTTGTGCGGAGACTGAATGTGCGAGTCGGCGAAGTACGACGTACCCTCGGTGCGTCGGAAAACTCTACGCTGGGTCTCCGGCGTCTTCGGTAACGGAATTTTGGTCGGATCCTCGCTGAGTTCGGGGAACGCGCACGGCTCCGTGACGTACGACTGCGCGAGAAGGTGGAGCCGGCACCTTCTGCTCGTCGAGCTGTTCGTCAGCTCGGCGGGACTTTGGAATCTGTCCCTTCGGTCCACCTTGTATCCCGAACAAGTCCTTCAACTTACGCTTCCATCTCATCAGTTCGACTCCGACCGAGCGCACATTACACGCCGACAACGCCGGCTTGTTCGGCCTGTGGCCACACCGGTAGCCCATCGCGGAGGAGCAGCACCGTGTTCTCGACGAGTTGTTCCAGCGTCTGGCTGTTGACCGGCTGGCTCAATTCTTCGCGGAGTTGCGGCCATTTCGCCTGGCACATGTACATCGGTGCGAACATGTTCATCCACCTGCTCCTGGTTCTCATTTCCTTGATGAGTCGAGCCAAGACTCGGTTTGCCTTCGGAGTCTCGGCGTTCTTCGTAGCTTTCGGAACAATTGGCGGACGATCCCTTGGCGCCAGGTCTTGACCGTCATCAGCATCTTCGCTGAGTTCCGCCGCAGGGTTCCACTCGACGGGTTGAGGGTTCCCCATGCGGATGACCTGCAGCGACAACTCTTCCACTTCCTCGCGGAATTCGGCAGCCGCCTTCACGTCGTCGTACTCCGCTCTCTCATCACCTTTCTCTTCTTCTTCCTCTTCATCATCCTCATCACTTCCATAGCCGTCAGCATCGAACTCGTCGAACTGGTCGAACCGCGTCACGTCCGCGTCCGCGGCGGTGACCCTGGCTCCCGTCGAGCTCGACTCAGCAAGCGGCGATCCTCCGGCCGTCGCCGGACTTGCGTCGCTCGGACTTGTCGATCCCTTGACCATCTTCTCTCACTTGTTGCTCGAAACTTGGTTACTTGGTACCTACGAAAACAAAGCACACCCCTCAATCCCGGGTCGCGGCACCAGTTGTGGTGTTGTGAATCACAAAAACTTCGTTAGTGCGGCTTCCACGCAACAACACAACAATTCGCCGAGTCAGGTCGGCGATGTTGGGCTTGCGTAGGGTGTTGGTTCCCTTTGCGGTTCGGCCCAGCCGGGTTCAATTGAGGCTTCGCTCTCGCTGATACCAAGCTCCAAACAGATCTAGCGGCTCACCTGAGCGGGGCAGCCTCCGTTCCTCAAACCCTGTGACCTCCACCAAAGGATGAACGTCGGCGCGCGAGCGCTTTTACAGGTCACCGAGCGTAGAGTACGCTCAGCTAGAAGATTGCGGTGTCCTGGGTTGTGTAGACCCACCGACTCGCCGATTCGACGAGGCTTTGTCCTCGCTGGTAGCGAGAAGTGCCCACCCCGGGCCGACCTTGGTCTCTTGGCGCTACCAGTCGATTCCCCCACGAGCTATGCCTCTCGAGGAACGACAGCAGACATAATCCAGCCCGCGCACGGACTTACCGGAAAAATGTACGCTGTTCTTGGACTTAGAAGATTCTGCTCTGTTTGTTCTGTTATCTCTGTGCCGTCGGGGGTCCCTTCAGTCTCCCCTTCGGTCTCCCCTTCGGTCTCCTATACAAATACCTAATGAAATGGAGTCGTTACAGATCTCCCTGCGTCTCTTCGCTCAGCTCCCTGATTTATCCTCGCCGAGCTGGAATAACTCGCAAACGGCATATACTCGCTGGGTTCTGCCGCTCGCCACGTCCTGGCGCTCGCTGAGTCTTGGCTTGTCAGTTAAGTTCGCACTTCCGGCTAGGTGCGGCTACAGCTAAGTGCGCATACCCTTTAGGTACGCAGCGCTCGTTGCGTGCCTCCTGTCCTAGCCTAGACAGCTCTAATATAGGGCAACCTAAAATATGAGTTTCCCTACACCACAGTACTCTTCTGGGCACTGGCAGGATTCAGCGGGAGGTTACTCGACGTTTGCGCCGATTTTTTCAGTGCAGCCGCAAATCCTCCCACACCAAGAGGCTTGCCCTTCTTCGTACGTCCAAACGCTTGTTACGCTCCGCGCGAGACATCGTTTCTTTCACAGGCATGATATGCATTGTCCGCTGGCAGTAACGAGATAAATACTCCTGCCATTTTTCCCAACTCGGATGCCATGTTTTTGGGGCTTTAATGCGGACGGAAATCCATGATAAATCCTGGCTTCATTCATCACTGTTATGTCTGGTGCTGTCGTTGACTCTATCAAACTCACCGCTCTGGTCTGTATTACTATCCTCTGCGATAGCCTCCTCATCGCTATGACCTGCGGTACTGACGCTAACATCATCGCCATCATCTCCCTCGTCCATTTTGTCGCCGCCGTCAGCCCCCTCACGACTCTGGTCTGGGGCTCCGACGTCACCACCACAGCCATTACTCTCTTCACCACCCCGGCCAGAGTCGACGTGTTCTCCACCGCATTCTCTAACATTCGCACCACTCTGGTCTTCACCTCCGCCAGTCAGAAAACCACAGCCGTCGTCTTCAGCGTCTCCGTTTTCGCTCTGGTCTTTTCCATGGTTTCTTATGCGGGGCTCACCTTTGACATCTCTCCCTTGGTCGTCGCTGTGGTTAGACGGTGGGTATGTCGACAGTCAGGGGCCGCGCTGGCTAGCATGTGCCGTCGGCGGCTGTGTCATCATCACGGAGGACGCCTGCGACGCACCGTCATCGTGCGGGAGCGTCGGTTGGAGGTATGCGGCAAATGTGTGGGTCAGGGGTATTCTCTGGATTTTATATCCAGTCCAGAGTCTTGAGGGTATACCATTTTGCCCAAAATAACCTTTTCTTTTGATACAGTTACGTATCCTAAAATAAACTTGGATATAGTGTCCTTTTGAAAAACCTGTAACCAAAGTAATACCTGCTATACTACATGTAAAGACTATCCGCAGTTCTCGTTGTGGTCACATTCACCGTGAGATAACATAGTTGTACCATATATATAATACATAATAAAATACACCACATACAAACTTCAGGAGAACCGTGTTTTAATAATGAATATCCTAGTGACACTTAGTAAAACCAAGTGAATGTTGACTGTAGCGACTAGGAAAAACATCAAAACCCAATAACCCAGAAATGTTGCACGATGATAGTGGGTCAAACGAAGATAGCGGTCGTTTTGCGCACTAAAGTGGCAAATTACGTTAGTAGCAGGACCTAATTTGGACTGTATTCGATAACAAAAATCCAGAGCTTCCCAGTGTAAAACACGGCATTCGTTTTTACTACCTCCGGTTGGTAAAAATTGCCCGCCCAAATAGATGTCAAAGTGTGTTTTCTCCTGTGTCCTCGCTTGGTACGCGCTGATTGGCGGAATCGACGCGGTTGGAGCTAAGCTTTGTGGCGGTCTTTTGAGCGCTGAAAAATGTTTGTAAACAATGAAGCTGTGCCCAAAAGTATGAAGAATGTCCATGCTGCCGAGGCACCTCCTTACCAATTTTGCACTTTCTTCGCCACCAGCCACCAACACCAACGCCGCGACCTCCGTCGTTCTGTAGTTGCAAGCATGCCCGCATTCGCCACGCTATTCGGCACGTGGTACACGGACCCAACGGCTCCTACTTCTCGCCCATGTACAACGTCGTGCATGTGGGCGAGAAGTGGTTCAATGAGGATAAGGACAAGAAGGTCTTCTATGTGTTGCCTAGATGGTCCGTGCCTCGCCGCTAGAGGAAGAGTAAGCGATTCATTGGCAAGACAATGTTCTTGACTGCCGTAGCTAAACCAAGATGAGCCCCCCATTTTGATAATGATTGTGATAACCTCTAGCATATTATGAAATGTGCATTGTAGATTAGATAATAATGGACAGGTTTTATTCGATTGCAAAAATGGAAGCAGTCACCATTCTTCACGAAGGAGTCGTTATAAAATGTATAAACACAGAGAGGTTATTTTTTCATTATGTCACGCAAATTTAATAAAATTACCTATAAAATATGGCAGTTCTAAACCCGGTGGGGCAATCTTTACCAACCGGAGGAAGTATCTTTCACGCTATGGATGAATCCTGTATTGAAATCATGATAACGTTAGAGTAAAAATAATCGTGGCCTCCAACGGCGCCGTTTTTTTTTTTTTAACTACGGCAGCGCTTCAACTTACTTGAATTTGCCATCGTGTTGCAGTAATGACTGACACCGACGACGCGGAGTCCGCCTCAACTCGTTCCCACCCCGATGAAGGCGCGACTGCTCCCCAAGAACCGTGTAGCCCTGCCGCTGAGAATGGCGCTTCCTCATCTCCAACCTTCGCGTTCGCAGCTTGGAAGGCGGGGCTCGAGGTAATGCTACGCCAAGAGAGCGATTCGCTGCACGAAAGCGTGCAGGCTTTACAGAGCGACTTTGACGACCGCTCCCAGTTCGTCCGTGGAGACTTTGCGTGGCGAAAGCAACTCGCCGCTTTCCACGACCGACTCCAGGACGTGCTCACAAGCCAACTCGGTGCCATGGTCACCAACGTCAGTCAACATGCAGCCCAGGTTGCTGAGAGTCTCGCGCAGACTCTGGCCAAGACGGAGCGAGACGGACAGCGTGCTGTCCACCAGCAAGAGCAGAAAGGGGAGGCGGCGTTGCGTCGAGCACGCACCGCGTTGGCCAAGGAGGTGGAGCGGATAACACGTCTTGAGAAGTGCCTGAGACTTGAAGAGGCTCGTCAGGCGGCTGCCACGCTAGCTGAACGAGAGCGTCAGCTCATAGCTGAGCATAACGCTCGAGAAAGCCATCTGCACGCACTGTTGGGCGATATGCGGTCATCCAATGAGTCTCTTGAGACTCTCAATTGCCAGCTACTTGAAGCGCTTCGAACGTCCCGCACGGAGCTGGATCAACTGCGGAACACTCTCGTTAGGTCGATGTCTCGGCCAAAACAGAGAAATTCTAGCCTCATACAGAGAGAAAACAAGAATGCTGGCTCTGAGAGCGCAGCTAGGGTGGGAGGGGACAAGACAGGGAAAAACAGCATTGTTCGCGGTCTGGAGGCGCTTCCGTCGACAGCCAACGAACTGCTACTAGTGCCTACGCTGCGGCAGTCATTGAGTGCAGCAACACAAACCGTGGCAAACCTAAAAAATCGTGTGAGTGAGCTCGAAAGCACTCGTGACAGTGATAAACAGCGACTGCGTGAGCTTCAACTCTCTCTAGCTCAATCTGAGAACGAGAAAGCAAAAGCTACGAAGATACTCGGAGAAGCCCGTTCAACACTCATTGACAACGAAGCTAAGCTTGTTCAAGCCGCAGATGAAAGCGTGCGATTACAAGACAAGTTTGACACATTACAAGCACTAGCGCAGGGAAGAGAGCGAGCACTTGTCGATTCACAAAGACTAGAAGACGCTACTCGTGACCAGCTAGCTGTACTGACGAGTCGGGTCCAGCGCATCGTGATCATCGAGGCGCGGCGGCGTGAATTTGAGCATGCAGTGGGTAATTGGAAAGAGACACAATATCGGAAGCAGCAAAAACACGAGGGTAAAGAGGAAAATGCCTCGGTACCAGACGATGGCAGAAGGAGCTTGGAGTGCATCGTGGAATCTTTTCTCTGCCTAGACACAACCGATGGATCTGACTTCTTCGAGGCACCAAAGGAACTCGAGGCTCGACTGCGATACGAATTTGAGAGACGCTTTGGTGACCAATTGAATCTGCGGGTGGGTCATGAAAGACGGCGCGTTCTCGAACGGCTCGAGCGCATATGCGCTGCGGAGGCAAAGCAGAGACAGGAAAGATCACAACGTACACGTCAAAGTGTTTCTCATGTCAATAACCTGGAAAGCGACTTCACTCGTCTCAAGCGATTGGTAAAAGCTGCCTACAATCAATTGGGCATTTGTGTGGGTGCGTGGTCCGAAACAGACTTGGCCGGCCTTCATGAGCGATTGAATGCACTAAAAAGCCAAGTACATGTACTTGAGCAAAAATTGGAGACGGCAGATAATAAAGCAGAGTCGCAGCGCATATTGCTTGTGCGAGGTGAGCTGGCACAGCAGGAGAAAGATCTTCTTTTAGCGGAGCTCACGTTGCGCTATAGGCAGTTGCAAGCAACTCAACACGCATGGGGCACTCAGCAACACCAAAATGAACAGCATGAACAAGCCCATTCGATGGAGCGCAAACCTCTTACTGTTTACGGTATCCCGCAGCCACTGACAGAAAAACCCAGATTGCATGCATTACCTACGCGCTCAAGGCCTGCGTCGGCTGCGCCTTGCCTGGGTTCCGTAGAGCATCAACCTCTTCGTCAAATTTCCCAACCCTCACCAAGTCGACTTGGGCCATATCTTGTTTGCAAGACAAGCAGGCTAGAAAGACAGAAACAGCGCGATGGGCGAGTTGAAGAAGTCCAAGAGCATGTTCGCAGCGTGCTGAAGTCAGCGTTAATGTACTCTGAAATTGAAAACCAACTTGCCGATACAGTGGGCTCCGATGGGGTAGGTAATCTGCTCGGCGATATCACGAATCCTTTCCGGGCTTTGTGCTGCTCCACTAATTGTTTTGTCATTTCATACTGGAAGGTCCTCGAAATTCTACATCGCCGTCGCCACCGCAAGTAAAGCGTTAGATAGCCAGCGAATGAAGTTTCTCGGTCAAAGTCATGTACGAGGCCCGCAACAGAATTTCGTGAAGGAGTAAAGCCAATTCAGGTCGGTTTATACGCAACTTGGCCATCTCCTTCCGAGCGAAGGCCGCAGTGAGTGTGTCAGATGCTGTCGACGTTGCGTCTAATACTCGCGGTTGCTCCAGCATGAAGTCCATGTCACCAAAAATACAGCCTGGCCGAACTCGTCCCACGAGCTCCATTGGAGTGGTTTGCCGGCTTTCACTCGCGGCTACAGCGATTGCAGGGTTTTGCAACGTTATGGGCTGGGCATACTCCCACTTCGGTGAGTCTGACGATAGCGTAGCTTCACTTGAAATTGTCATCAACTCGACCGTACCTCGAAGAAGCACGTACCACCTGTCCGAGCTGTCCCCGACCCGGAAAAGCTGATTTTGCACATTCCATTCACTCAGCGTGAACAGCTGAGCAAGCTCTTCCAAGTGATGTAATGTTTCGGCATCATCCTTTCGAATATCCGACAGGTATGCGGCAAATACTTGCGGTAGCGGTAAAGCTGGTGATCTCAGCGGCGAGAAGATCAAGTGTTGCCCTGATCGAATGGATCGCCGTTTTGCTGCTGATAGGATAAGCTGCTGCTCGCACCAGTCGAGAGCAAGATCTAGATCTGATGTGACGTGACACTCGCCATGCGAAGGCTCGCCATTAGAATGCACCACCGCGTCCTGAGCTAGAGATGTGGGGAGAACATCATTGGCCCGCAAAAGAAACTCCACGTTAGGTCTCATGCCACAGTAGACTGCACAAACTTGACCAAAACTAAACGCGAGTTTAAGTGCCAAGAAGCACGAGCGTGCTGCAGTAGCATCCATCCCGCTTACTTGAGAGAAATCGAGAACAACGAATCGTGTAGGTCGTCGGTCACGGTCAGCACATGGTTGCCCATGGAGATTTACAAGGGAGGGGGGCACCGTGACATGGTTTTCTTGAGTATATGCCGCAGGCCTTTCCTGCCTATTTGAGAGCAGAGGTAGTCTTTCTTGTTGTCCGTTCACTTCTAATAGTTCTCCACTGTTCGAGATATCGCTTCTGCTTGCACCTATCGGCGGACGGACGTAAACTGCACCTTTGACACAGTTTTGAATGCGTGTAGCCGACCCGAAGAAGATATGACCTTGTAGCTCGATAGTAACAATGGCATCTTGCTGACGCAAACTGCTATCATCGTCCGCTGAAAGCAAGTTTGCTCCATAAAGTAGCGCATGCTGGTCAGCATTGCGAATGACATTACTTGTCTTGTGAACAATTCTAACGTCTTGAGCCTTGGCGTATTCCACTAGGAAGCTTGTTGCTGCCAGCATAATGCCTGAAGCTAATCCCAGCTGGACTCCAAAGACATTAAGACAGCAAAACGTCCCGACCACGGTGGCGTATTCAGCAAAGAGGAGTTTGCGGTAAACACCCACCAGCCAAGTCTTGAGCAAGTCGATGCCAATAAATATCATCACAGCCCCAAAGAGGAATTTAGGCACAACTGCCATCAAAGACATGGGAGTCAAAACAATACCAAACTCGCAGACAGCAAGGGTAATGCCCACTAACCGAGTGATCCCCGGGAAGCGAGATTCAGTTATTGGGCTGGGACGAAAACGCGAAGTAAACAAAGTCTGGCTGAAGATATAGGAGCCCGTGTAGCCACCGGTGAGTCCGCTCACAAGGTTAGACATGCCAACAGTCTGCAATTGCGCGTTGTAGTTCATGTTGCTGCTAGTTCCCATACAAATAGACGCGATATCCAGCGACGAGGCAAACGCAATCATAACGAACATGCTCAACATGGTCAGAAGCTGACCTGGCATAGCACTCCAGTGGATGTGGTAAAAGTCAAACATCGAATACACCTCCACTACTGTGACTCCAGCTCCATTGTCTTCAAGGAACCCCGCAGCACGTGCATCATCCAAAGTATAGCTTGAAATCCATACCACAAAGAAAAAACTTGCTGGTAGTACCAAAATGCAGCACGGGAAAACAGCGAAGTGTCGAAAGCGCGAGGTGAGAATTGACAGCATGACCCCACCAAGCAGGCCTGGAGCTAGCAGCATCAAGCTGTGTGGTGAGCTCACAAGCACACCCCAACCATGCACAGTTGCAAGACTCACTCCCGTTGTCAGAGCAACCCCGCCCTTGACCATGAAAAAGCCCACGTAGGCCAAATATCCGCCGATAACTGGCGTCGGTAGGTACTGCACAAGCGAAGCCAACCGTGCTTTACCTGTGAGGATCAGCCCGACACCTACCAGCATGGTGCTGATGCTTAAATGCACCAGAACAGTGGCGATCCGCTCGGCTAGAGGGACGGCGGGGCCCAGCTCGGTCATTATGGACGAGGCCATACTGGCCAGGAAGATCATTCCCGTGTCTTGCACTTGTCCGATGGCGAAGGGTAAAGGGGACATCGTCGTAATCACGAGTTGGTGCACCATGCTGGAGGCGAACACGAGCTTGGTGAGCATGGGCAGGGCGTCCGCGAACTCGGCGTGGCTGAAGATGATGGCCGCGAAGCCAATCATGACGGGGCACAGCACTGCAAATGACAAGAGCCGGGTCGTTAGGGCTGTGTAACCGTGACAAAGCCAGGACTGGAGCAGACGCACCGATTGAGACGACGACGCCGGCTAGCACAGCGTGGAGGACGCCCTGAAGCAGCAGCTGAGGCATCCGTCCGAGGGCGAGGGGGCGTCTCGTGGCGCCGGGGGAGAAGGAAAGTGCGTGCAGTACCGCGTCTCCGTCGTCGTCGAAGCGTGGGCGGCCTCTGTCCCCGTCAATCGTCACGCGTCCGGGCGAGAAGGAAGGCTTCATGGCGCGCAGATTCGGGAATGAACGTCACTTCAACTTGCGACCCGACGCGTGTGTGGACCACACTAACCTTTATTGTGTAATCTGTTATCACATTTGACAGGTGACCCTTTGTGACACGTGGAGCTTCATTCACTTTTAAATTTTGAGCCGAGCAAGCAGAGATGGCCCCTACGAACCCGCGCATCATCGCCCTCTTCGACGTGGACGGCACGCTCACGGTTGCCCGCAAGACGGCGACGCCCGAGATGCTGGCGCGTCTCAAGAAGCTGCGCGAGAGCATCACGATCGGCGTCGTGGGCGGCTCCGACCTGGTGAAGCAGAAGGAGCAGCTCGGCGAGGACGGTGCGCTAGCGCTCGGAGGCCGCCGTCGCTGGCTGTAGAACTGACGTGTCGTGCTGTTGCTGCAGTGACCGAGAACTTCGACTACAGCTTCTCGGAGAACGGCCTGGTGGCGTTCCACAAGGGCAAGAAAGTGGGCGAGACGGTGAGTGGAGATTGGAAAAAAAAAAAAAGTTGTTGCAGTGACTGACGGGCGGAGCTGCTGCTGCTGCTGGTGACAGAACCTCAAGAGCCAGTACTCGAACGAGCAGATCAACCGCCTTGTCAACTACTCGCTGCGCTACATCGCGGACCTGGACATCCCCGTGAAGCGCGGCACGTTCGTGGAGTTCCGCATGGGCATGATCAACATCTCGCCCATTGGCCGCAACTGCTCGCAGGAGGAGCGCGACGACTTCGAGAAGTACGACCACATCCACAAGATCCGTGAGACCTTCGTGGAGAAGCTCCGTGCTGAGTTCCCCGAGTACAACTTGACCTTCTCCATTGGCGGACAGGTAGGGAGCTGACTGCCTGGCTACGATTGTGCTTGTTTGGGTGCGCCTGCTGACTAACATGTCGTTGTGTTGCTGCTTCCTTGTGATCACTATCGGCAGATCTCCTTCGACGTGTTCCCCACGGTAAGCATCGCTGCAACAGCCCTACATCATTCGTTTGACCATGAAGACTGACCATAACATATATTTTTTTGCTTCGTGCTTTTCAGGGCTGGGACAAGACGTTCTGCCTGCGCTACCTGGACGCCAAGGACTACGACGAGATTCACTTCTTCGGTGACAAGACCCACAAGGTGAGCACGGAGTTGTCGGATCTGCTGATGCTTATTCCTCCATATCTAACTAGTCCTATCTGGCGCACACAGGGCGGCAACGACTTCGAGATTTACACGAGCGAGCGCACCATCGGCCACTCGGTCAAGAACCCAGAGGAGACCATCCAGATCCTGGACCAGCTCTTCCCCTAGAGGACCGCGGCTGTTTCGAGGCTAGCTGCTATTGATGACGGGATATAATACCCACGTGCACAACTTGGCCATCACGCCGAAAAAGTTGCGTGTTTAATGCAAAGTATCAGCGCCTTGCCCGTTTCCCTTTACCTTCTTCATCTTCTTCAAGTAGTACGTCGTTGCCGAGAACTTTCGCCATGGGGTCTTCGCCTCGAGACTTGAGCAACTTGTAGGCCTCCATCTGTTCTGCGTTCACTTCGTAATTGCCCATCGAGTTGTACTTGCGCTTCTTGTCATCCTGCTCCGCCTGTTTCTTCTTCTCCTTAGCCGCCTTTTTGATGGCCTTCTTGAGCTTCTTTTCATCCAGCTCAGGAGCAATATTCTCGCCGTACATTTCGCTGCGCTTGCTGATGACACTACCTGCCTGCGCAGCGGCGGGGCCGTCGGTCTGTCCAGGTTCAAGCTTCTCAGGCGCCTTGAGCATAGGTCGCTCCGCATTAGCCGATTTGGACTCTTCAAGCGCTTTCTTTCCGTCGTCGCCTGTGCAGTAGGACTTGCGGACCTTCGAGTGACAGCAGGCGTACCCCCAGGCCATTTCACTGCGGTCAAACCACGAGCCCCAAATGCTTGTATGGTTGTTCTCGAAAGAGTCCTCGACGTACTTGGAGCGCACAGGTGCTCGTTCACGGCCCTTGACAACGCGACCGTCGCGTGAGTACTCCACGTAGTGCTCGCTCTGCGCCAGCAGAAGTTCTTTGGGTGGCGCCTCCAGGTGTTCTTGGCCACCATATTTGTCTAGAATCTTGCGGCTCTTTTCCTTCTCCAGCGCAGCCTTTCTTTCTTCGTACTGCTTCTTGAGGAACTCGGCTTGCGAAGGGTTTGCAAGCGGATGGATATCTGTGCCCTTGGAGTACGCTTCCCACGCGAAAAGCTGCGCAGACGCTAACTTCTGCGCGTCACCTGTGAAACGGGCTGTGTTGTCTCCAACAAAAGTCGTATCTTCCGGGTTCAGCTCCGGATTGGGGTTATCACGCATGGATCGCGTCTTCGGGTCGTAGTAGGCCGAATTCGGGTTTAAGTTGCGCAGGTACTTGGCCGTGTCCTCGCGGATACGCAGATTTCGCACCGTCGTCTTCATCTGCGCACCACCCACGCCTCCCTGGCGGGCCACACGGTCCGTAAACATGGGACCTTCGTCGTGGTCACGAAACTCCTCGTCCTCCGACTCCATGTCCGACTCGTAGTCCGAGTCCGAGTCCGAGTCCGAGTTAGTTTCCTCTCTGTCCTTGGCTTTCCCGCGCGCCTTCTTCTCCTTCTTCTTGTCCGCCGACTCCTTCAGCTTCTGGTTGATCTCCTCGGCGCGCTTGTTCTTGCGGGCCTCGTCCACCTTTTCGTACCGCTCGATGGTCTTGGCGTGTTCCTTGGGGTCGTAGCCGAGCCATTGGTCGCGCTTGGCGTCGAACGCGAGCTTGCCAAACTTCTCGGAGCGCACGTCCACGACCACCTCGTCGCTCTGGAGGTCCTTGTTGGTCTTCCAGGCGCCGACTTTGCGCGGCCGCTCGACGCACTCGTTGGTCTTGTGGCTCATGGCGCCGCAGTTCTTGCACGCGCCCTTGCGCCACTTGCGCTGCCTGCCGGTGGCTGTCGCTGTGAGCTGCTTCCTTCCCTTCAGGTAGAGCTCGTCCGCCTCCTGGATGGACAGCAAGTGCGCCTGGTGCTGCAGCGTCTGGTGCTTGAGCGACGGCCCCGAGTCGCCCAGATACCACGGCCGCTTGCTGATGTACTCGGGGTTGTGCGGGTTGATGAGGTTGCCGTCCGCATCCTGCTCGGGCGGCAGCGTACCGTTCTTGCGCGCCTCCTCAATCTCGCGCTTCTTCTTGAAGTCGCTGCTGGACAAGCGCTCGCCGCCAGCCGACGCCATCTCCGCTGCCTGCTTGGTGGTCGGACCCCCCTTTCGGTAATAAGGAACCGGTGACTTCGCCTCCGATTGGCTGTAAATAAATCATTTCAACCAATCAAACCCCGTCAATTTGCAGTCGCCCAGATTATCTCTCGCACATGCGCTTTTGCGTCGGAGGGAGAACAGGGGCGAGAGTGATTGTCACGTTCCGCCCGCGATGATCTCGGAGGTGGCGCACGCCGAGTGCGTGCGGCTGCTGGAGCTGCTGACGAACCCGCGCGTGCAGGAGAGCTGGTCGTGGGTGTTCATGACGCCCGTGGACATCCCCGGCTACGAGCGGGTGATCAAGCGGCCCATGGACCTGGGCGCCATCAAGAAGAACCTGGGCGTCAAGCCGTCGCGCTGCCGCTTCAAGTCGCACGAGAAGTTCGCGAGGGACGTGCGTCTCGTCTTCCAGAACGCGCTGGCGTACAACAAGGCCGACCAGGACGTCAAAGGGTCCGTGTACGCGGCGGCGCAGCATCTGCTGCGGGTCTTCGAGACGGCCTACGCGAAGGCCGTCGAGAGCGTCTTCAAGGCGGACGACGAGGCGGTGGCGGCGGCCAAGGCGGCGCACCGAGAGGCCAAGAGGAAGGCCGAGGGGGAAGCAGAAGGCGCGGGCTCCTCGTCCTCCTCCTCGCACCATCACAGCAGCCACCACAGCAGTAGCAGCCACCATCGTCGAGAAGAAGGGGAGGAAGGCAGCACCCACAAACACAGGCACAGCAAGAAGGAGAAAAAGTCCAAGAAGAGCAAGAAGAAGAGCAAGGACAAAGAGCATAGACACTCGAGCTCCAGTAGCGGCGAGAGCAAGAAGAAATCTCACCGTAGCGAGCACGAGAGCGGCGCCGTGTCATCTTCCAGTGCTGTCTCCATAAAGGAGATGCCCAAGGTTGTCGTGGCGGAGCGCGCGCCCGCCCCTAAGAGCGAGTCGTCCATGCCGGCAGCGAGTTCTGCAGCTATTCCACAGAGCAATAGCGTGGTTGTGAAGCGAGAGATGGTGCAGAGCCTCTCAGCTCCTAGAGCAAAGATGTCGGACGCGGAGGTGACAGAATGCCTTTCACTGTTGATGAAGCTGGTCAAGTATAAGGAAGGAAGCATCAGTCCTGCTGCGCCGTTCCTACAGCCGGTGGACCTGACGCATTTCCCGGACTATCGCGTCAAAGTTCCGAACCGCATGCACCTTTATGGCGTCCAGAAGAAACTTCGTAGCGGGAGCTACGCTACTATTGATGCGTTTGCCTACGACATGCGATTAATTTTTTCGAACTGCCTGGTGTACAACAGCGACGTGATTCTGAGCAAAGTGATGCGGAATCACGCCGTCACTCTTATGAAGCTCTTCGAGAGTCAATTTGCCAAGATTGGCGGCACATGGCCAGGTATTCCGGAGCGGTGGAAATGCCACCAGATCATTCATGAAATCCTTGCCCATCGCACGGATGGGCAGGAGACAGCTCAGTGGTTCAAATACCCAATTGAGTCTTACTATGATTCACCGGACCAAATTCCGTACAACTACTACAAAACGGTCAAGGATCCCATGGATATCGGCACGGTGTCGAGTAAGCTACACCTGGGGGAGTACAAGCACGTCTCAGAATTTATGGCGAGCATGAAATTGGTTTTTGACAATTGTATCCGGTACTGGAGGCCAGATCCCCAGGGACAGACATATTGTGCTTCAGCGGAAACTTTGCTTCGCGTTTTACACACACGAAGCTCTATCTTTGGTTCTTCTGTGAGCAGCAATTCTTCGTCAAGAGATAAACAACGATCCTTTTCGTCGTCGTCGTCGAAGGTCAAGCCTGCCTCTGCTGCTAACCACTCTTCCTCTACACAACTCGCATCGGCTCCCGTGGCTAGTACATTTGGAGGTGAGCATGAAAAGATCAAGAAGAAGTCGTCGTCGTCGTCGAAGTCAGCAAAATCGTCTAAGTCGTCCAAGTCTCGTGAGTCGACCGGAGGTTTGCCGGAAAAAGAGACCTGTTTGGGTATAATGAAGCAGCTGCGGGGGCACAAGATGAAGGGTTTCCGTGGAATCGAAATCAAAACGGCTGGGCCCTTTTTGACTGCTGTCGATACAACCAAGTACCCAGATTATCTGACAATAGTCTCGGAGCCGATGGATTTCGCTAAAATCGAGCGCAAATTGAAAAGCGATCGGTACGGCAGTGTCGACGAGTTCAGTGCCGATGTCCACTTGATATTCTCGAATTGTCACAAGTACAACAGTGACCCGGTGGAAGGCGCCGACATCCGAGCGATGGCCACAAACCTGCGCAATTACTTTGTGGAACTTTGTAACGAGAAGCTGGGTCCTCTGGACGGTATGGTAAGTGGGCCGACTCAAACGCCAACCCACTCAACCCAGGTCGCCTTAGCTTCATCATCTCTAGGTGTAACTCAACCCAATCCAGCGGCCCCAACACCAACGCGTGTGCCCGAAGCTAAAGTGCAAAGTGCTGGAACGGGGTCTTTGAAGCCAATGAAGAAGTCCCCCGACCCCTCTCCGACCAAGAGACCAGTGTCAGCTACTTCTGCGGCCGTGTCCAGTAGTGTTGTCTCTTCTCGTGACCTGAAAAAGGAAATGGAATCGTCCAGCAGTAGGAAGTCGTTGAAGACAGAGCCCGTGCCCGCTTCAACAGCAATTCCAGCCGCTTCGCTGAAGTCCGTTGCTCAAGTGAAGGCAGTGTCTACTCCAGTCGTTGCAGTCTCTTCGTCTGCGACGAGTAAAGAGTTGCCTCCTGATAGCACCACCAACTTGGCAGGGCTTACTCCTGAAGATGCGAAGAGGCTGCGCAAGGAGATGAAGGAAAAGCGCAAAAAAGAGAAGAAGGAAAAGAAGGAGAAGAAGAAAAAGCGCGACAAGGATAAAAAGCGCGACAAGAAGGACAAGAAAGACCGGACCAAGGTTTCAAGTTCTGCTACCCAGGTACGCGCAGTGGCGATGCCCATTTTGATTTTGGCACGTACACACTTGACTAACATTCGCACAAATTGTGCATTTTTTCAGGAGGGTGGATTGGCTTCCCAACCAGCTTCCATCCCAATGGCTTCGCCTGCCGCAGTGTCAGCACAGGCGTTATCCCCATCTGCGGTTTCAGCTACCGCCATCAAGCCGCCGGTACCTGCAAGTGCACCAGCAGCACTCGCCTCGAAAAGAGGATTGGTGGAACCTCATCTTGCGTCTAGCTCAATGTCAAGCAAAAAGAGCAAGAAACACAAAAAGTCGGAGCTCAACTCCTGGGAGACTGCCTGTGACCGTGTGCTAAACCGTTTGAGCAAGATTGAACAGGTGGCTAAGCTGCACTTCAACCACCCGTTATTGGAGGTATTCCCGCATCTCGCAACTGAGTACAGGAGCCTGATTGCTGAGCCGATGGATTTGCGCACATTGCGTGAGCAGCTCCACGCACACACGCTGAACCAGGCCGAGTTCCTGCGAAAAGGTCGGCTTATCTTCCAGAATGCCGTCAAATTCAATTGTGCTGAAGACCCGGCGTCGATTCAGGTGCGCGATATGTCTGCACATTTGATGTGGTACTTTGACTCGCTCTGCGCCGAGCTGCAGATTGTTCCGACGCCGGAAGTCTCAGAAGAGCAGAGTCGCTCAAAGCGCGATCAGTTGAGGCATGAGCGGGCAGATTTCGTGAACACAGTACCAGTTGAACTCAAGGCAAAGGAGTGCCAAAAACTGCTGCGGGTGCTGAACAGCCAGAAGCATGACAAGAACTGCTGGCCTTTCCGTAAGCCAGTGCGCGTTCTGTTCCCTGCCTTGTCGCCGGACTACTTTGACATTATTAAAACGCCGATGAACTTGACAACTATTGCGGAGAAACTGAACGAATACGAGTACAAGATGCACGGCGAATTTATTCGAGACGTGCGTTTGACCTTCGAGAATGCAATGATCTACAACCGTGCTGACAAGGACCGCGAGGGATGGAGCGTGTATTCAGCAGCAGTGCACATGCTGGCTGTAGTGGATGATCTGTGGGGTGATGTAACGCTTGAGGTGACCGAGAAGACTCGGCGTCGTGAGCTGCTACGCAAGGAACGCATGAGCGAATCGAAGCGGAAGCGAAGCGATACCTCGGAGGCAAGCGGCGAGCGCGAAAAAAAATCCCACAAGCACCACCACCACTCTTCCGCAGACAGCGAATCAGGACACAAGCACCACCACAAGCACCATCACAAAAGCGGCAAACAGCGATCAAGTGAGGGTATCGCTGCAGCCGTGGCTGCTGGTTCGCACAGATCAAGCGGTGCGACACCTGCTCCAACTGCACCTGTCGTTACGGCAACCTCTGTGATCGGAACGGTAGTTGTCGGCGGCGGAAATGGCTCGCGAGAGGATGCTGGCACGTCTGATGCGACAGCTACCCGGGTGAAATTGCAACTCATGCCAAGCAGACCGAACATGGAGCGCATGAACAAGCAAGAGCGCAAGGCTGAAGAGAAGCGGCGGAAGCGTGCACGACGCGAAGAGGAACTGGCACGTACGGAGAAGAGGCGTCGCACTGCCGTTGCAGCAACGGACGATGCGTTGCGTGAGGCTGAGATCCGGAGTCGGCGTAAGCTACAGAAGTTGGAGATGGCCGAAGCAGTGCGTCTGCGCGAGGAACGCGAGCGTCGTGCTGCAGAAGAGGAGGCCGAGCATGCTCGTCGGGCACGAATGAAGTTGAACGCTGCTGCGTGGACTGGTGTGCTACTGCCAGCTGCAGGTGCTGCCAGCAAAAGAACAGGCTTTTGGGCGAAAAAGCACTCGAAGCTGCAAATATCCGCTGTTTTCCAGCCACCACCTATCAACGCCTAAGCTTCGTGGCAGGCCAGTGTTTAATGCGAGAAAAAAATAACTATGTCTTGTCAAAACAGTACAGCTTGATTGAATCCCAACACTGCATCCTAAGCCTGCGAAAATGAAAGCAATCAACATGCTTAGCTGCCTTCATCCCCCACTGCCCAAGCAAAAACACGAAAAACAAACGACACATACATGTAAATAAAAAGCTTTAGGCCTGCTGCACTCTTGCTACCACCTTCACAAGTGCACCCTTGCTCATATCATCATTTTGCGTTCTCACCTGAAAATGGAGTGCTTGGTGTTATGATTGCCGTGATAGTGTGAAAACGCTCATCATGTAGACGAAGAGACCGAAGTGTGCATCTCGTGAGCGTGGCAAGAATTGCTCTTCAACGCTGCCCAAACCGGGGCTTGGAGCATTGTCGCCTTCGTTGTGTAGTGTAAATTGTTGTGCGCTGCTTGGTTTGCTTTATCAACAAACGTGTTTCCAGCCGAAATAAAACGAGAGAAGAGGCTGCAGATTGATCCACGCGCCTCTTCTAACGCCCCAGTCGGTTGCCATTGTTCGCTCATGTTTTCAGTTGTTTGTTGTCTCGCCCGAGGCTTTTGGCCGGTTAGTTCCTCGTGTGAGGCCTTGCCGGGTCTGTTTTGATTTTTGTGTTATCTTCCACCTTCTTTTCCTCAGGAAAAATGCGGCAGCGAGCTAGCGAGTGAGCCGTGTAGATCACTAGCCTGCTCGCCGCCTTGTCTCAATCAAGATCACGAGCCTTGGTCTTGCTCTTTCCACTCCACTGTCCTTGCGCCCCCACCCTCTTTTCGTTCTTTTCCCCTCTGCCTCTCTGTTCCACCGTCGTTTTAGCTAGTGCCGCTTATGGGTACTGCATGCGTTGCTCTTGTTGGTTCCCAAAGTTCGGCTCCGCCATAAGCCCCGTTTCGATTCCTTGCCAGCCGTACTTGAAATGGTAGACGTGTGGGCCCGGCGTCTCTTCCCCACCGCAAGTGTGGTAGCTGCCCTTGCACAAGCACGCCAGCGGCGGTGCCACCACTGCATAGTTGTCACTCGGAGAGCACGGCGACGGGCACGTTTCAAAGCCGTAGCTCTTTCCGAGTGGCGTGTTCATGCCAGTGGAATACAGATCCGCCAGATTGTCCGGACGCAGGAGGCCGCAGGCGAGGTGGCTAGGCACCACAACCTGGGACTGAATGAACAGTATCTCCTCCGCCGGCACCTTGGCCCAGCGGTCCTTAGCCTGCGTGGTCGCGGCCTCCAGGTCGCACACTCCGTACGCCATGGCGTAGAGCCACGACTTGCACTCCCAGAGCACATTGGGGTCCAGCTGCAGGAACTGCGCCACGAACATAAAGTCCAGTGCCGGGTCCACGAGCAGCAGGGCGGCGCCCGCCAGCACACTGGGCCAGTACTCGATGGCCTGGTAGTCGAGCAGCGCGATGTCCACGAGTCGAATGGCGTTCACGAACAGCTCCTTGGTGCCCGACGGGTTGCGCGCCGGGTTGACAAAGTCGCCCATGGTGTCCAGCGGGCGCTGGTCGGCCGAGCCGCCGGCCACCATGA
>JAHWLE010000534.1:0-21035 GCA_024679135.1 Phytophthora foliorum | reverse complement strand
GCCCACTGCGCGGCGGCGTGTGTGTCACCCTGGAGCACGTCGGCCAGCAGGAACCTGGGGTGGTGGTGCGTGAGCTCTGCCAGCGCGAAGAGCGTGAAGGCCGCGAAGGAGGTGACGCCCATAGCGAGCAGGAACACGCCGCGCGCGCTCATTTGCTCGACGGGGACGGCGGAAAAGGCTTCGTCCTCGTCCTCGGGCTCGACGATGAGCCGTGGCAGCGCCTTGGGTTTGCGCCGCGAGAGCTGCGGCGTCTGCATTGGGCTCGTGGGTTGGAATTCAACTTGAACACTTGGCTGCAACTTGGAAAGTGATAGGTGGAGTTTTGGTGGTTATCACTTAGGAGTTTCGCGTCCGCGGGTGTATTCTTGAAGGCGTAATCGCGAGTAATCTGCGCAAACAGTGAAAGTGTCGGCAGCTGGGAGCGCTATGAGCGACGCGGAAGATGTGGAAATGCAATAGCGCAGAGGCACGGAGCCGAGTGAGCGCAATCGAGTCTGCAGCTGATCGTTTCCCTTTGACCGGGGTGGGACCAGCAGTTGTACCAATCAAAATGCATGGCTTTTTTTTTCTTGTGCCAGGCTCGACTCGAAGACAAGTTACAGGCGCCTTCAAGCATTGAAGGCGCTTGAGGCATGGTCCATGCCGCATGGATGCCGTCGAAAAGCTTCATGAGCGAAGGTATTAATAGCTAGGGAGGTTACCTCACACCACGCCACAATGCTGTTGCATCACACCGCCGCCGCAAAAGCAAAATGCGTCGCTGACAACGACTCGTTGTCCGTCGCGCCGCCTGGCCCGTAGCCCGACCAGACCCTCGATCAGACCTTGTGCTATCAGGCATTTACAAACTGTAAGCTACAGGCTGTGTAGCTTGCTGTAGCCCACAGCAAGCTGGGGCGGTAGTTCACCCTTGGTGAATACTGCAACTTTAATACATTCTGATTTAGTCAATTTTGCACGCTTGACGTAATCATTAGTTCTACGTGTGATGTAGAGAAAGAACTCCCAATGGCATTACACTGCCCGCCAAGTGTATACGCACACCCGTGTAACTCGCTTAATATTGCGAGTTGAGACCTGCGCTTTGGATATGTTGCTTCTATTGAGCAGAGAAACCCCCCACATGTGTTAACGATCTCAATTTAGCAATTCGGACAGGGGTCCACATACAAGTCATCGTTTTGGACCATGCGTCCAGTGATACGCACATCCCATGGCATACAAAAAATAAGTCAAAAGAGTGATGGTCAAAACCAGTTTAACTGGTTCTGAGCCATTCTGAAATCGATGGGCCGAGGCTCACAGCTCACAGAGCGGGAGCGGGGGAAGATTGAAGGTTTGGGCCAAGCTGGCGTTGGCATTAGAGAAATATCTCGGAAGGTAAAGCGTTCTACAGACGCTATCAGGCGCGTGCTGAAGAGAGAGGACCCCAAGGCTCGCAAGATGATGGGCCCAACACCGAGCTTGTTCGGACGGCATCGACGGGTGATTTCACGGCCCCTCAGCTTAGGTCTATGCTTAATTTAACCCCTTCTGTGTGGACTATTCAGCGCGTGCTTTCTAACGTTGATTGGATTTGCTACTCTAAACTGAACAGCACGCTGCCGCTATCAAAGGCGGACAAGGCTTCGCGGAAGGCATGGGCATGGAAAATGCTAATGGGTACAGAAGGCAAGGAGGTGTGGGAGAAAATAATTTTTTCGGACGAAAAAAAGTGGAACCTTGACGACCCCGACAACTTCCAGCATTACTGGCGGGATCTTCGCCGACCTCCGCGTGAGAATCGTCGGCGGCAGGCAGGCGGTGGGTCGTGCATGGTGCGGGCGGGATTCAGCGCCAAGGGCAAGACCAAGATTCCGTTCCTAAGCGGTCGCCAGAACTCGGAGGACCACATCTACGCGGTATCTAAATACCTGCTACCTTTTGCGCACCTCCACTACGGAACCGAGTTCATCTACCAGCAGGACGGGGCTTCCATCCACACGTCCAAGGCCAGCATGGAGTTCCTGAATGAGCAAGGGGTGGAGGTGCTGGACTGGACGCCGCGGTTCCCAGACATGAACCCCATCGAGAACCTGTGGTCGATCCTTACGCGGCGTGTGTACAAGAACGGCCGCCAGTTCAACCGCGTGGCCGAGCTGCGCGCTGCTATCGAGGACGCATGGGATTCTATTGAGCCTAAGATTCTCCGTTCGCTCATCGAATCGATGCCGCGTCGGTGCCAGGAAGTTATCGAGAAGAACGGCAATAGACGCATTACTAATGAAACTGGTTTTGACCATCACTCTTTTGACTTATTTTTTGTATGCCATGGGATGTGCGTATCACTGGACGCATGGTCCAAAACGATGACTTGTATGTGGACCCCTGTCCGAATTGCTAAATTGAGATCGTTAACACATGTGGGGGGTTTCTCTGCTCAATAGAAGCAACATATCCAAAGCGCAGGTCTCAACTCGCAATATTAAGCGAGTTACACCCACCAACACGGGTGTGCGTATACACTTAACGGGCAGTGTACGCCGCTCCCGAAAAGACCATGTCAAATTTTCCGTCTGGATTAGACCAAATCGATATTGATGATGGTGTCAACCCGTCACGCTCCGCCAGGCGCAGGGGACTCTAAGCAAAAATACTGCAATCCGTAATCAAACTTCAATACACATGTACTGTACCAGCTTCAGGAGTAAACCAAGCGACAGCTTCCAAACGACATGACATGTCGCTTCCATGGAGACGCTGCACGAGATCGACGAGGCCTGGGTCAGCCCGGGCCTCAACGCCCTGGACGACAAGGTGGACGCCGGCATTTCGTCGGTGGTCACGACGCTGTACAGTGGCCAGCAGTTCGCGCTCAAGAAGAAGGACGCGGCCGTGGACGTGGCCACCAAGGCCAAGGACTTTATCACCGAGAAGGTGTCGAACGCCTCCTCGGCCGTCTACAACACGGTGGCCGGCGTGGACGACTACATCAAGACGCAGGTCGTGCACGCGTCGTCGTCCACGTACGGCACGGTCAAGGGCGTGACCTTCACGGCGCTGAGCTACGTGCCCGTGATTGGCCCCAAGATCGCGGAGTAAATTGGTCGACGGACACCGTGCGAGCAGCTCCTTATTTACATTTATTTATGAGGGCACCTAGCAAAGCCCCGAGCGACGAGCAAGACGTCGGCCAGAACTCTTGACGAACAGGGAAGTAGTAGCGTATATTCTTTGACAAACATGGCACGTGGTACTGGCATTCGGAGCCTTGAGTGGGTCATGTTGAAGTGCCCTACAGCTACGAGTGGTAGAGCCCCGCGGCGGCCGTGAACGACGAAGGCTCCAGTACTCGCGCTACATCTAGAATTCGTAGAAATGTACGGAAATTGTCAATAGCAGCGACCTTCAGCCGCACCCCGTCGTCTGGTACTTGTTGGTTTGCGCAGCAGATCCACCGACGGACTCGAGCCCCAAACCCAGCAGGTAGCCGAAGCACGGCGTGTGCTGCATGACCCGCATTTGTTTTTATTTTACGATGGAACCGATTAAACGATGCTGCCATGCGAACTTAAATAATCCATTAAGAAAGATATCGCTGGCGCAACACTGGCGTCATAACATACCAAATACTGTTGAAGCCCATGAAGCCCCTCTCACGCGCGCTATCAAGCGCCATGGCCCCGAGTTCACTTCTCCTTTCATCGGCTAGCGCACAAGTCGCTTCGAGAGCCTCGTTACACGCTCTCCACCAAGAAGTCACGCTGACTTTCCAGTATGGTGCACCCGTACAACCCAGTGGAGTCATGGGAGGCGTCCCACAAGTACATGACGGTAGTGTGCGAGCTGCAGAGAATCTGCAAGGATCATCTTTTGCTAGAAGAGATTGAACGCACCGTCGTCAAAGTGAAGCAAGTCGTGAAGGAGGCATGGCATGTTGCCCTACGACATATACTGCGGTGCATTGACGAGCAGCTTCCGATCCCCCAACTGGATCAACAGCTTTGCTATTGGTGCTGTGTTGGAGTCCTCGCTCACTACGACCGACCTGATCCGCCAGCACCTCGGGTCCCGCCTCGACGGAGACGCCGTACGGACGAAGCAACGAACAGGATCGGACCAATAGAAGAAGGCGACGAACCCGCACATGAGCGTCGACGAAGGATCCCTGCGGCGGCAGACCTAGCCAGGCAGCAGCTACTGGACGAAACAATCAAGCTGTATCGAGCGGAACGAGCCCAAGTTCTGACCTATCGGCCCGTCGAGTTGAACTACCATGCAGCAATTTTGAATGAAGCTGCAAGGATGATGAAAATCAACGTCGTCAATTACTTGGCCATGCACTTTGAGGCACGGCTCCGAATGTATATTCGGATTCGCTACTACAGGAACGCCGAAATCACCAGCCAAATTCTCCGTGGTGTCTTTCGCTATATGGGCCATCTTGAGCGCGCTGAATCCTACGAAGTGCGTGATTGGCTAGGGGTGACAGACTTCGAAGACATCATCGAGCTTCACCGCCCGACTGAAGCAGCAATCCGAGAGCTCGTTAAGAGGAACATAGGTGAACACCTCCTACGGACGCACGAGATGTTGCAGATGGTGGAGGTTCAGCATCGAGAAACGCCAAAGGTGAAAGGCATTCGATTGTTCTCCCTGCTGCCTCAGTCGAAGTCTCATGTTGGGGATCACATAAAAATAAACGGAAGGACACTGCATGGACTGTGCGCGCGGATTTTCCAAACAACTAACACAAGAGCCTTCGATCCTCCAGTTCCAATGCGTCAAGGCCCGACGACAATACAGTTCTTCCAGAACAATCGCTCAAGAATGCTACGCAGAGCCTTTAAAGTTACGCCCTTCGAGACCAGTCTACCCGAGACACCCATGAGCGCCGGTGCCTTCCGATCAATGAACCCACTATTCAAGTCCGACCATGCGCGTCATCTCTTTGCGGACCAGGTCACAACCGACGGGTTTACTGCGTGCATCCTGCTATGGAAGCCATGTCCCTACTTGGAGTCTCTTGCTTACCAAAAACTACAGCAGCGATCGAAAATGAAAAAAAGCGAAGCGCGCTCGCAGCGAAGATCCCCGTTACCAGCTGCCGGAAGGGTATATCCCTTCTGAAACTATTGCGGGACACAGAATTGCGGGACAGCAGGCAGCTGGTATTGATACTATTATTACTTCGAAAGGAGGGAGCGTATTTGGCTAATAATATAATGCGCAGGGCGAACCTCTCGCTGCGTTTGATGCTGTGGTGATTTCGTTTCTACGATGGCCAAGGTTCACGAGCCCGGACGGAGCAGACTGGATCAAATGCGGAATGCTGTTGCCGCTATAAATGCAAGGGAGATGTCTATACGACAAGCTGCCAAATCTTTCGGAGTAGACAAGAGTAGCTTAAAACGACGGACATCTAAACAAGTGTCCATGGATGCTAAGCGCTGACCGACTCCAGTTATGACCGAGGGAGAAGTTCAGGGTGTTCTTGATGCTGTGGATGCCCGCACTAATCGAGGTCAATGCTTCACATCGGCGGAACTCGGTTTGTTCATTCGTGAAATAGTAGAGCGAAGCCCGTATACCCGCACGATTCCAGAAACGTTTCCGTCTGCATCTTGGGTGAACGGCTTCATTCGAGATAATAAGGCCTCTTTCGGTAGGCGCAATGCACAGACCTTGACAGTTTGTAGAGCGAAAGCATCAACTGAGGAGAATGTGGACTTACACTACCGTAATCTGAAGAAAGGGTTGGAGAGCTGCAGTGATTTACCTCCCAGTCGCATTTGGAATCTTGACGAAACCGGGATGCCAGGACAAGGATCAGGCAAGAAACCCAAAGTATTGGCTACTAAGGGGAAACGAGCCAACATACAGAAATCCGATAGTCGAGTTAACGTGAACGCGTTAGTTTGTGCCAATGCCGATGGCGGCTTTATCCCTCCGTTCGTAATCTTTCCTGGTCAAAATGATACCAAATCGCATACGTTAGGCGGGATTCCGGACGCCAATTATGCTTCGAGTAAGAGCTCGTTTCTAGTGACTTCATTGTTCATACAATATTTTGAATGGTTCGTCACTCGCATTCCACCTGAACGACCTGTGCTATTGATTATGGATGGATATAAGTCCCATTTTTCAGTGAGAACGTTGGAATGTGCACGACGGAACGGAATTCACTTGTATGCACTCCCTGCACACACATCGCATTTCTTACAGTCTATGGATGTTGGTGTCTTCAACCACTTCAAGAAGAACGTAGACGAGCAAATTAATGCCTACCAGAAGCAGAAGAAGCTATTAGTGGACGAAACAAACATTGTCGCAGTTTCTGCGCCAGCTTTGAAAGCTGCATTGACTCGTGCACATATCGTTGGAGCTTTTGAAAAAACTGGCATCCATCCTTTGAGTCGTAGCAAAATCATGGAAGGGTTATCGACGATGAGGCGGCCAAAGGATCTAAAAACTCTATTCTTTTGAAGCCTGTGGTTATGATTACAGAGAGAACGACTCGAAAAATTGAACGTTCGGGTGATAATGTTGACCGAGTTCGAGTTGCTTCGATTAATCACTGGATGATGGAAGAGCGGTCGCTGATGAAGAAGCCGAAGCGAGACCCGGACGATGAATACGTGAACGGATCCTGTTTGATGACGAGCGACTCTGTTTACGAGCGTTGTGCTGCAAAAGCTGCCGAAAAAGAGAACAAACGAATTGAAAAAGAATTGAGAGCACAAGCAAAGATCTCCAAAGCCAAAGAGAGGGAGCAAAAACGGCTAGATAAACTTGTCGCGGCAAAGATTCATGAGCGAGACAAAATTGCTGCTGCTCATGCTGCAGAAGAACAGAGAATTGCTGATGCACAAGCCAAGTAAGCAAAACGCATAGCAAGAGCACAGGCAAAAGAAGTGAAGCGGATCGCAGCGGAAGAGAAGAAAGTTGCTGCTACCCAAGCTAAAGAAGCAAAACGCGCTGCTGCTGCCCAAGCTAAAGAAGCAAAACGAGCTGCTACTGCCCGAGCTAAAGAAGATAAACCAGCTGCTGCTGCCCAAGCGAAACCTCAGAACAAGAGGTCGAAGAAGCGTCAACGGAGCACGAGCGAGTCGATGCAGACGCCCGACACTGAGTTGAAGTTGCCAACATCTGGCGGTCTCCATACAAAACTCTTGTATAACATCACTCTTTGATACTGTCCCGTAATACTGTTCTCGCTGAAATCATTTTTTCACTGCAGGATGCAGCGGTCTTTATCAGCAGCTACACACCAACTACCTGCGCTAACAATCTACACTTTCCTTCTACTTCTCGAGTCTGCTTTTGGTTTGCAATGATTTGAATTGGAAAGCCATGTTTGGGGTCGCTCAAAAAGTGTCCCGCAATAGTGTCAGAAGGGATAGTCCAGACGTAATGATTGGCATCGATCCGGGCGCTCGATTACTGTGCACTGCCGCAACCGAGGGGGCCCTACGTAGCATTCGCCGCAAACGGAACCGCCGTCGTCGTCGGAACCAAAGGCTGCGCATAAGATGCAGGCACAAGCGGCGGAAGAAGAATCGACACTATCGCCGAGGTCACCGAATCACTTAGGTGTCTACGAGAGAGTACCATCACAAGGCGCGGTTTAACGAGTTTCAGGCCTGGCACGAGCGATTAAAACGCGGACAGCCCCGATACGCCCAGGCACTCACCACCGCACCCACACTCAAGACCGCTCGCTTCGCGACGGACTTGCAGCGTCTGCAGTACGTGTGGTGGGAAATGAACTACTTGCTGGAATTCTGTCGCGTGTACGCGTTCAGGAAGTGGCGGTTCGCGCGTTACGTCGGAAAGCAGAAGGCCCTGGCAGCCATCGCAAAGCGACTTGTGCCCATGGTCGACAGACAGGTGTGTGTGGCGGTCGGCGACTTCCACCAGCACGGCGGCACCAAAGGACACCCGCCTAGTCCGATCATGGGCTTGGTGGGCGCGCTGCGGAACCGCGCCACTGTCGTGCTGATGGACGAGTACAGGACAAGCAAGCTGTGCGCCGACTGCTTCAATGCACTCTCTCCGACGCGACTCTGGAGCTCCGCTGCGGAGAGGTTGCGTTCCAATAAGACCGTCTTGCGCTGTGAATCAAGTGACTGCAAGGCCAATTTTTGGAACCGCGGTGTGAACGCCGGGTGCAACACGCTCACGCTTATCAAAGCGCAACAGAGCGGGGAGGGCCGGCCCGAGGCCTTCGCTCGAACGTGAAGCAAAATCTGTTGGCTGGCAAGGACTCGTCCGTACGAAACCAACACACGTGCAATAGCACATCAGATTCGGTACATGTGACGCACCTTGCTTGAGGAAGTGCTAAGGAGTATACAAACTCCAAGTGAACGGCAGTTCACTGGTTCCCGGTCTTGGGGAACGGTTGACTTGAACAACGTAGATTCATGCTCATTCATAAGACGATACTTGTCTTTTGAGAACCGCCGTCCGACGATGTGTCTTACGTTTTACAACCATCGTGAATTGGCTACATCTCGATTTTAGTATGTACGGCGTCACAATAACCATTGTTTGTCAAAAGATAAGACGGATCGTCGTCATTGGCTGAAAAAGCCTTCCCCACCAAAAACCTAGCAGCCCACACAGAGACACGCAAGATATCGCTGGCATGCCCCCCTCCAAGCCTCTAGCCTCGCCGGCCCTCCTGACGGCTACCTCAAGCACCCTGGGAGCTAGCAATGACACCACTGATCCCTCTACTTGCTCAGGTGACCATCTCAGCGCTGATAACGTTCGACGTGCTTGCACGACCTCGAGAACCCAGAATGCGTACCGCAGCTATCGGAATGGTATCGCAGCATGGGTCCGTGCGACCAAGACGACTCCTGCATCGTATTTTGATCCTAGTAATGATATTGATATCAACGTATTTACTCCAAAAGATTTCGAGGCATTTCTGCTATCTAAAATGAATTCATGTGTGGAGAAAAAGCTCAAAGTGACAACTCTCAGCGGTTATCGAAGCGCTGTCAAAGATATCTACCGACAGAAGAAGCTAGCACTCCCGGCAGCTTACATGGACGACATGAAAACCTTCTTTGCTGGGCTCAAGCGCATCGAAGCAGAGCGCAACCAGGAAGGCCCAGGAGAGGCAAAAATGGCGGGGGAAATGGCACTACCGTACTCGGTATATGAGAGAGTTTGTAAGCAGATGCTGGTGCTCAATGACGGCGGATTTGCTCACTTGTTTCTGACAATGCAATGGAATCTCATGTGTCGCTCTCAGACTGTTGAAACTATTCATACTGGGCATATCAGCAACGAAGACGACAGCATCGGTTTTGTTTTTCACAAGAGCAAAGCTAATCAAGACGGCAAAGGTCCCAAAGACCCCAGGCATGTTTATGCCAACCCATTTTGCCCCGTGGACGTGCTGCACTACTGCACTTGGAATCTACTGGGCTTGCTGCCCTCGACAAGGTATTTCCAGATTCTCTGCATTGAAATCGGTCCCGCAAGGCGTTTGCTCGTGCCTTAGAACATGCTGACCATGATAAAAACTATGGCACCCACTCTGTGAGGAAGGGCGTCGATACGTTCGCGTGTAATGGAAATACAGGAGGGTCATCTATCGTCAGTGTGTGTCTGCGTTGCGAGTGGTCGCTAGGAGGCGTCCAAGACCGGAACTTTAGGTACGAGGCAGCTGGAGACCAATTTCTCGGCAGAGTCGTGGCTACTCTTCCTCTTAATAGCGCAGGCTTCGCTGTACTACCACCACATTTCAAAGACAACACTGATATTGTCGTGTGCGAAGGGGTGCGTAGCATGTTTCCAGTGCTGACTACAGATTGCAGTCTCCTGCCGGTCCTCAAGTTGTGTTTAGCGTCATTGGTCTTCCATAGTGACTACCTCCAAAGCGAACTACCAGTCACGCACTCACTACGAGCTACATCTCTTTTTCGAGTCGACGATTTGAGGCACCGGCTCAAGGCACAGCTCGTGCAAAAAGATTCTCCATGGATGACAGCGACCGGAATTTTACCGCAGGTGGTCATGTTTGGTTTACAGGAACAGATTCGTGCTACTGTATGCGCGCTACGAGAATCACTGGCTGCTCGTTTTGCAAAGCTGTTAGAAGAAAAGGGGATTTGCGGCGGGGGTATAACGCAGCAGCAACTTGAAGTGACATTGCGGCGCGTAATCGGAGAGAACTGTTAATCGCATGAAGCCACTTCAGTGACCCGGCCAGATGGTGCAGGACATCGTTCATCTGTTCACTTTTGGCGAAGCGATGGTAAGTTTCACACTCTGCCCGAAGCCTTCGAGTTTCCTAGCGGAGACGTGGTGCACGCGTGGCATCTCTGGTAATTTGGGAACGAAAGCGTTGGGCAGCCTCCGTACAAGTCCGTCAACACCAGCGACCTGTCCACAAGAAAGAAGCGTCAAATTATTCAGAATGGCGAGTCATGATGCAGCACATTTCGGCTGCGATTGAGCGAGAGACAGGCACGCCTCCACCCACCTCCATGACCGAGCAGTAAGCGGCAATGCTCTGTATCACCAGCGTCAACAGCCTGCAGCTCAGCTCCACTCGCCGGTCTGGTCGCCAAACACAACTCAAAGTCACCACTATGCTGCGTCTAGTAAGAGAAGCAGCGCATTCACAAAACGACAATGCACGCAGCTTGGCATTTAGACAGCGTAATAGGACCAAACCAAATTAAAGCGAACTCAGCTCTGGTGTTCGCTGCCAGCGAAGGAAGCTATCTCGCACTTTTAGCCAATCATACTACTCAGTTGGCAACGTCGCCGCTGTCCTACGAGCTGTCTTACGAAAGCTCGACACAAGTGATGATAGACTGATATATTTATAGAGTTAATAGAAATCGTCCTGTAATACAACTGCTAAGTCATCTATAGTTTCTCCTATATATTTTATGCATGGGTGGCTGTGAGCCACCAATGGTGGCCCACCATCGACGTGGCAGTGGTGTTACACACACCACATGTGACATGATAGTGGTATGGGGTACACTATGTACCCAACTC
Source organism: Phytophthora foliorum (assembly GCA_024679135.1). Lineage (NCBI taxonomy): Eukaryota > Oomycota > Peronosporomycetes > Peronosporales > Peronosporaceae > Phytophthora > Phytophthora foliorum. The sequence goes on along the minus strand of JAHWLE010000534.1, from coordinate 10,025 downwards.
GGAAGAGTGACTGGCACTCTTCATGTCGGAAACAGTTTTAAAATACATGAATGTCGCTTCGATGGAGACGCACTAGCAAACTGTTCAAGAGTCTTTATTTCTGCAGTGCAGCTACTTACATACTCAACGCCGAAGTTTAGAGACAAGATCGTTCACCACCGCCTTGCTCTCTTCCGGCTTTGTGATGAACGCGACGACGGCAGCGGCGGCTGTTAATCCAATCACACCCATGCCGGTCTTTCTACCCGGCAGCCAGATGCCAGACGACTTGGAACGCGCGTTCTTGGGCCTGCGCAGCATACACATTACCGCGTCAACAAACGACAGTTACACCCACACAGAAAGCACAGCACGACACGTACGGTCGCAAGGCAGTGGCCACAAGAATACGGGTGACCACATCCTTGACGCAGTGAGCTTCATAGCACTTCAGCGACGTCAGGTACTGCTTCAACGTTGCATCAATTGCAAAATCGACGGGCTTCTCCTTCAGTAAGGCACTGCTTTCGTCAGTGCCCTCTTTCCTTTCCTCTTCATGTATCTCCGGCTTGTAGCTAATCACCACTCGCGGAATCGATGCAGGTAGCTTTTTATCCAGCTCCTCCACGAACAGTTTGCTGGGTTCGTCCTCAGGGTTCAACACCAAGAGCAACACATCCGCCTTCATCTCGATTTCATCATCCGACAACGCCTCCGTGATCTGCTCATTGCACGTAAACATACGGAAGTAGTTAGTTAAGGCGTCAACCACAACAGTTCAGTAGATGCATAACAACCACCACATACAAAGAGATACTTGGTCGTGTCCCGATCGGGAACAGCGCCGATGCCTCGCAGAATAAACTGTTTTTCATCTGTCGAAATGACTTCGTGTTCGCCAACAAAGGTTTGCAGAAAGTGTTCCTTTCCTGATTCGGCTGAGCCAAAGATATAGCACGAGACCACGTTCCGGTCGATTTGCATTGACTTGCGCGTCAGGCTACGACTCCTGTAAATGAGGAACATCAAATTAGTTGATGGCAGTATAGTGCGACAGCATCAAGGTACCCACATACTTAACGAGCTCGATAGCCGGGAAAACTTTGTCGTTGTAGCCCAGATAAAACAGTGTTTCAAGAAGCTTCTGTGGGTTTTCTTGGGCCAGGAAACTCCAGCAGGCTAGCCACACTGCGAGAGACAGCGTAGGCTTGCCGTCCACCATGGTTCGCTCATAGAGCAGTGGTGATGAAACAGCGGAGCACGTCGTCCAAGGTGCACTTTCGTCTTCGCAAATCGAGAAAATCGCCTCGACCTCATTCTCCGCAATATTGTTATCCTTATTCGCATCAAACTGACGAAACAAGTTCGTTAGGAACTCGGCAGCTTGAGAAGACAACTGCGCAGACTGGTCTTCTTCGTACGGCGGCAACTGAAGACGCTCCGGAGGGATTTCCAGATGAAGGTCGTTGTTGTATCCTAAACTGCGCAACACCTGCCAGCCCGATTCTGGTCGGTTGCGATCGATAAATAGCCACCACAGGTAGATGAATCCTTCTACAAAAAGTCCACTGCGATCCGGAGCCACTCCAGATGGCACCTCGGACGAAAGGTACTCCATCAGCGTATCAATCTCTGTGGAAAGAAGTCGCACGCCAAAGCAATCGTACTGGTACTCATTCAGTTCCTCCCGGCTGAGGATGCCACTACGATCGCGATTATACAAGCGGAATGTTCGCTTGATTGCCTTCAGGCACTTGGGCTGCAATTGCTACACACCAGCAAAAAAATAGTCATAAGCATAAAGCCCCAAGCCACGTCCTTGTCCAACACAGCATACCCGCTTCTTTTCATTGTAAAGCGGTGCCACAGGATACAGCACCGCCTTCTGCGCCAGGAAGAAAGCTTGCGCCACTTGCGTGAAATTCTTCGCCGAGCATTCCACCTCCGACACCACAAACTGCACATCCAAAACAAAACAAAAACGTCAACATCAGTACTCAATCCTCCAGCACCACCACAATATTTCCACTCACCGGATACGTATTGACCAAGTGCCGCACTTGGCTCGCGTACGGGCCGTCGGTCGTGGGGGTCACCGCATTGATGTCCACCTTATTGGCGACCAGCACGACGGGGATCTCCTTGTTCTTGGCGATGAAATCCAGCCAGCGTCGCAGCCGCTGGAACGTCTCGGGCCTCGTCAGGTCGTACACCAGTAAGATCGCGTCGCTGCGCTTGGCCGCGTTCGTCACGCGCATCAAGTCCGACACGCGGGCTGCCAAAAGTAGTACATCAAATTAGTGCAAACACGTCTAGACCAATTGCAAAATTGCGGGAAATTGCGTATACACGAGGTGTCGGTGATGGAGATGATGACGTTCTCGTCGCTCTCCTCGGCCGGGATCTGCACGTTGAGCAACACGCTCGGCACTTTCTCGCTGAAGTGGCGCGACACGAGCGAGCAGATGAGCGACGTCTTGCCCACCTTCTCGTCGCCCAGCACTTCGATGCGCACCACCTGCGGCTTGAGCGGCAGCTTCTCGCGCGCGGGCTCGACATCGTCGCCGCGCGCGGCCTTGGACGTCACACTCGCCGCCATCTTTTCTCCCTGGTACCGTGGTACACCCGTCGCACACGAAATACACCAACGGCACACCATTTTGAACTCAATAGGATTGGCTGAAAATACGGGTCATTTAGCGTACTCCATTGGTCGAAAATCGATCTGAGAACAGGTGTGACACCAGTTGCCCTTGAAGCGCCATGCGAAACGGACGAGAGACTGCGGATCCCGACGCCCAAGCACAAGCCATTCGGCGCAGCATCAGCGAGAGACAGCGCGGGGCGTTTTGCGCGATGGTTCCCAAGGGCCCAGCAGACTCGGTTTCCTCCAGCCCCGTAGTGCCGCAGCGCCGCCGCCACTCCAACTGCGCCACGCTGCCAATGACGCCGAGACCCGAGAAGAAGAAGCGCCAGCTGTTCTGGCGTAACGTGGTCAAGCAGTTCAACTTCACGGACCAATCGGAGCGCGAGCTGCTGCTGTCGCTCACGGGCGGCATCTGCTGGATGCACATGCGCATGCTGCCCAGGGACTTTGTGCGCCGCCACCGAGAGATCTATTTCCTCATCTCCACGCCCGAGTACGAGCGCTCGGGCGCCATCGGACGCGACGTCACGCGCACCTTCAGCATCTTCGAGCGCAGCCACCAACACCAACACCAGCTCGCGGCGCAGCAGAGCGCGCTCTTCCGCGTGCTCAACGCAATCGCCGAAGCCGAGGACGGCTACTGCCAGGGCATGAACTTCATCGCCGCGCTCTTCCTCGTGGAAGGTCTGTCGGAGGCCGACGCCTACGCGCTCTTCCTCTACATGCTCAAAAAGCGCCACCTGGCGGGCATCTACCATCGCAGCTCCACGTTCTTGGACGAGTACCTGCAGCATTTCGAGCAAATGTTCCTCCGCGACTTGCCCAAGCTGCACGCCCACTTGCTGGCACAAGGCTTCGCGATCCCCATGTATGGCATCGAGTGGTTTACGACGCTCTTCTCCTTGTCCACCAAGACAGACCTCGCGTGCGCAATCTTTGATCTCTTCTTCGTGGGGGTGCAGGACATTTTCTTACGCACAGGACTAGCTATTCTCAAGCTGCTGGAAGCCAAGCTCATGTGTATGGTCTTTGAGGACTTCTTGCGCGAGTTCAAGCCTCTGGTGCGAGAGCTGGATCCTTACCAGGTTATTCTGCAGGCGCTGGCGCTTCGGCCGAATCCCAAGATGCATCGTGAGGACACCACCGCACACGTATCTCGCGAACATTTTCTACGCGCGGCAGGTGCAGTGGCTCCTACGTGCAGCGACACTGGTGCCTCCAGCAGCGATGGCAGCAGTGCAGACAGCGACGAAGAGTCAGGATCGTCACTGGGAGACTTTGGGTTGCACCGGACACTACCTCCCGAGATGGTTGAAGCTATCCGCTCAGGCAACGGCTCTCTCGTGCGTCGTTTGTGGGAAGCACATGTGGTCCTTCGTCACCACAGCGCTGCTGCTGGTATAGTGCTGGCTAACGAGATTCTTCACTTCGCCATTTGGTATGGGCGGGTGGCCGTTGCATGCCTGGCGATCGATCGTTGCAATGCCGATATCGACAATCGGGATGACGCCGGTCTGACGCCTCTGCATTTTAGTGTAATTCGCAATCAGCCCGACATGGTGCGTCTACTGCTTGCCCACGGAGCACGGATGCAGGAGACCCGCATGGGACGGCTATCGCCGCTGGAGTTGGCACATCGCTGGAAGCGGGGTGACACGACGGCGGCTCGACTCGTACTAGAAAAGGAAGAAGTGTGCTTGTACTGCAACTCTAAGTTCGACGTGTTGGCTCTTGAGACGGCAGTGTGTGGACACTGCGAGTTTCGCTACTGCTGCAAGCCACAGCATGCTCTTTGTATCTTCAAACACCAGTGTCCGCGAGCAAACCGCTCTGATGGTGGCCGCGTTCGCGGATTCGGCAGAGATCGTCGGCTTTCCGAACCAACGATGGCGATGCTCAATGTTTGCGACGACAGTGGAGACAGCAACAATGATGAAGAGACTCCAGCGGAGTTACTTGAACTGCCCTGCAGCCGATCAAGGGGGTCCAGCACGTCAACTGCAACGTCGGTCTCCACGTGCAGTCGGGTTGGGAGCAGTGTTACCCTGAGTCGCAGCGTCTCCGAGTCGTCCTCGCTTGAGTTTTTGAGCTCACCGACAGCAATGTCATGGCTTGGGTCGCCCCGCTTTTTCGACGAAATTGTTGTCAAAACCGTTGATCCAACACAGACCGACCAAGATGCCAAGGACACCAAAGCTCTAACAAGTGACCACACATCCGCTCGACAGACCTGGTATGTGGCCACACGGCCTTTGCTAGAATTCCCTGACCGCCCCGAATGGTACTGCAACGCTCGTGAGTGCCACTTCGTCTTCGCGCTTTTTGCGCAGGCAGCCAAGTGTCCACGCTGTGCCGGATACTTCTGCTCCGAGCACGTTGACAGCAAAATCAAGCACTGCTTCGAGTGTCGGCGAGATACTATACGCTCCCCCCGTTCATCCACAACGGGAACTGCAACCAGGCAGTCTTAGACTAACTTTATTCGTGCAGGCCTGAACTATTTGACTACATGTAAACCTGGCTAATGAAAAATGAACAAGGTTTGCAGGAGGCTTTTGTTTATTCATACACCACGAGCGATTGCTCGTCTATCTCCAGGTCGCTGCTGCTAACGCTGCTAGACCTTGAGCGCGGTTCCTGGCGAGACTTTTCCGCGGCTGCAAGCACGGTATCTCGGACACCGGGCAACTCACCGTCGGCCTCCAATCCTACCTCCACACCCTCACTATTACTATTGCTATCGTCCTCCGGGATCGTTCGGAACGAGTTGAACTTCGCTGGATTATGCCTGGCAAGTCCTGGTACCGCAACACCCTCATCCTCGCAGCCGCACATTGAGTCACGGCGCGCTCTCCTGCTGTGCCCCGATTCCTCTTCCTGTTCATACTGTCGCTCCAGGGCGTCACGTTCTTCTCGCATCTGATCAGCCACAAGACCTTCCTCGAAGCGCGCCTGCTTGAGGCGCTGCAGCTCCTGTTCGTAGTGCGCAACGTTCGATCTCAAATTCGACATGCACTCGTCAATATCTGGGAACATGATGTACATGAGGTCCCAGAGTGGTGCCACGATCTTCTGCGCGAAGAAGAGCTGACCTTCAACCATCTTCAGCGGGTCATCGATGTTCCTGTACGAGATCGGGATGTTCTCAGCCTGTTCCAATAGCGCCTGATACGCGAATTCCTTCGAGATCATGTTGCTCCACTTCAGAGCCACAGGCTTCGGGAATACTTGGCCTGACAGGTCGCTCGCATGCACAAGAGTCTTCACAAGGAACAATCGGTCCTCCACTGTGCCATTGTAGGCCCAGCCACCTTTAGTTGACCGCGCACTAGCGGTACGGCCAGGTGTGGCCTTGGCACCGGAGGTAGAGTGGAAACTACTCGGTGCAGATCCACTCGTACTTCCACGTGGAGTACCCGTTACAGATCCTTCAGGCTGCATCACAGCATCGCGCAATACGTTCAGGATCTCTGGGTCATGTTTTCCTTGATCCTTAGCGGCCGTAATATCAAGCATAGGCTTCGCTCCACTACTCGTAGCTATGATTGCAGTAACACTGGTGTTATCGCGCTTAGCCGACGAGATCGCAGTTGTGTCAACATGATGACTTGCCGGGCGGAGAACCTTTTCGATTGCCTCCAGGAACTTAAAATGGTTTGCCATATCCGTGCCCAGGATAGCTGTGATCACCATTTTACGCACATGGCGATAGTCAACAGGAGTCAGGTTTTGCAAGATGTTGGCATTCTTCTCCTTGGAAATCAAACGGAATGTCGTATAAGCATGATGGTGCTCCAAAACCGATTCATCGCTGTAAAGCATTGCCAACTGCGAGCCAGACACAACCTCGAAGTCATTTGTGTGGCCAGGGTGGTCTACATCATGACCAAGTGAAGCAATCAAGCAGGCTGCGATGTCCAACGGATGGAGCATTTGGCCTGCTTCGGTTGTACTCAGCAGGAGGTAGGACGCGTGAACCACCGAGAAGGCGTGCAAAAAGTTGTGGAACGGATTCGGGTGGTAGTGCTCCTTCATCGCCACGATGAAGTTCTGCAAGCGGTGTTTCGTTGTGTGCAGTACCTCGTCCACCTTGAAGTCCAGATACATCTCTTCCAGTAGTTTGGGTAGTGCAGCCGGGTCCGTGGTAAATACGTTGAAATCCCAGGAAGGAAAGCGTGAGCCTGGTGGCGCACTGAAGAGCAAACCAGACGGAATGCTTTCATTGCTTCCCACGAATTCGTACCCCAATCGACCGGACTGGTAATGTTTGGTACCAACCGCGCGGCTAAGACGTTGGACAGTCTCCACAGTGAGAGCATTATCACCTTCATCATCCTTGGCAACCGCTGGAGCCGTCAGAGCTGGTTGCTCAGCTTGAGCCTCAAGCTCAGCAGCTGCTGCGCATTCAGGGCAGTCCGCCACATGCCGATTGCTCGGGACAAATGAATTCCGAAGGCAGGCTTCTGGGTGTCCGCGAGGTGCGGATGCATAGCTTGTATAACACTCAAGCAGGTTCACCTGACTTCGAGCTCGCTTCGCCAGAACCTGTTCTGCGCGCGTATCCGCTAGCAACTTGATGTACTCGATCTCGTTACTGCGTCGACGAAGAATCACTGCAACCTCACACGCAAATGCTTCAAGTGCACACTCATCGTCAAAAGTAAACCCTCCTGCCGTCATCCCATTTGGCACGTCACTCTCCACCTTGTTGATGATTTCGAGCACGCCAATAGGCCGGCTGCTACCAGTAGAAGCTCCTTCGTTGGCTTGCGAAGATTCTTGAATGCCCACAGGAACGTAAAGCACACAATGTGTATTTACACCTCGACGCTGGTCTGTCATCCAATTGTAGCGACGGTCCGTCTTTGGGTTCCTGACGTTGAGCGTTTGCTGCGTCATAGCTGCAAGGCCCAGCATGCTCGCTCGAAGAGGAACACGAAGCGTCTCGTCGTAGTAGCTAGAAGACAGCGACCAAAGCTCTTCCGTCTCCCAGTCCACCATAAAAAGTGATACACGCTCGGCCTTGGTAATATGGCAGGCACCGTCGATCACACCGTCCACAAGATTTAGCACCGTGTCCTCCGTATCCGACGAGCTAATAATGTGCAGCAGGGCCTTTTGAGTGCGCTCCGACAGCAGTACATCGTGAAACTCGATACATTTGCGCATGCACGAGCTCAAAATGGGCCCCAGCCACGTCAGCAATTTCACATGGAGATCATCCATCACACGTCGTGTGGGGTGGGAAGTCGTAGCTTCAATGATGGCGTACACCGCGTCGTGCTCCATCAGCGGCACGCAGAAAAGCTTTTGACCTGGGAATTCGTGTGCCAAGTCCACTTGGGGGTCGTACCCTTCTTCGCAGCTAAAGTCCACCAGGAACTGTGCTACCCGCGAGTTCAGCGCCTCGCCTACGAGTCCTCTCGTGGGTGCGAGCCCAGACTGTGTCGGGTCGCCGCGCGTGATGCGGGACATGCTCTGCGAGTTCTGGTCCACCAAGAAGACCGCGGCCGCTGCCGCCCCGAGATCGTCCTGTAAAAAGTCCAGCAGTAAGCGGATCATGAGCACCACGTCGTTCAGGTCCAAAATCCGCTGCACCAGCTCCCAAAAGGCTCGATGCTTCTGTTCCATCAAGTAGCGGTCGTCAAAGTCGGCGTCCGGCTCCTTGTCCGCGCTCGACGAGCCGCCCGCGCACGACATGAGCCACGTTAGTACACCGTTCACGACCGACAGCGGCGAGGCGCTGGACGCTCTTCTCCTGTCCTGGCTGTCCACGTTGCCGTAGCGGATCCCCGTCGTGTCTAGCGGCGCGTTGGGGCTCTCGCGGCGGCGGCCGGGCGTAGGCTCCGTGGGCTCGTCGCCGTCGTCGCTGTACTGTGAAGAGGACACCGTCGTATCCGAGAGCGCGTGCAGTTTCTCCTTGGGCTTCTCCTGTGACGACCTCGCTGGCCGCGGCTTGGCGTCGCTGCTGAAGACGTTCCCCATGAGCAGATCGTTTTATTAACTGCGCTCGATCACTTCAAAGTGACGGCGTGTCGCGGGTTTCAGTGACTCTCGCTCGTGCTCATGGACAGCTTCCGCCTCAGCGCACTCAAAGGCCCCTCAGCCCGCCGAGCAAAAACGTCGCATGCCGAAAAGCTGCTGCTCTATGTGCCCCTATGTACTTAAGGTTTGTATACCTGAAATACCTCAATGAGGTATTAATTGCTTGCCGATTTCCATACAGCCGCTCTCTGAGACAGGTAAATCGCGCACTAAATCTCATTCCGCTAAGGGGATCCAACTAGTAGCCTGCAACGCCCCACAAGGGCAGGTTTCCACGAAGGCAATACCGCTTAGGCTAGAAGAGCATCTCGACGTCCTTGACTTAACGAGGTACGTGAACGCAAGATACACTTGCGCCATCGCTTCATCGAGGTAAACCTGCCAAATGCGTTTCAACGAGGTATTTCGAAGCAGTTTCCAGCTTGCTGGTTCTAAAAAAGAACATAAAATTGTCACAAACCTTGGTTTTCTTTCGCGACAAACGACAAACGTGGTTTTATTAGCGAAAGGTCCCAGAGCGCATCGGGTTGCAGCAGTGAGGCCGACGCTGGCCTGCCGCACTCCAGGTGATGGATTGCCTCAAGTGTGGTGAGGCGGACAGCACCGCATTTCCATGCCGCCGTCCACCGTGCCAATAGCCCACCGCACCGGAATGCAAATCGATCAATCGACAGGTTGGACCAACAACGATGTTTGGAGACTCTCCACCGCTTTGTCCAGTGCGGCAGGCCGTCGAGAAGATTGCATTAGGTTTTTGTATAATCCGCACAACATTGACGCCGAAAGAAGCAATGCTTGCTGGTTGCAGTAAAAGTAATGATGTAGTATTTTGCTGGAAAGTCAACTGAATCCCTTCGCGACAGTTCGGGCCGGGAGACCGCACACAGTGTGCCACACTGCGACGAGCTCTGCGAAGATGTCGTCGTCGCTGGGTGATGGCATCCTCGCAGCGTGGCGCTATCAGATCCGCAGCCACGTGAGCAAAAAGACGGCAGTTGTGGCCGGCGACGGGAGGAACTCCACGAGTCCGTCCTTCCAGCGGCAGGACTCGTCGTAGAGGAACTGCATGCTCTTGAGTAGCGACGGGTGCAGCGTGTTTGGTTCGTTCTCGTAGAGCCACATGACGCCGGCCCAGACCACCGTCGCCAGCAGCGGGTACACGTGCTTGAAGCGGTGCTGCGCGAACGGCTGGTAGCCCTTGGCCGCCAGCACGCGCACCAAGCTGATGAGTGCGCGCGACATCAAGTACAGGACGATCTGGAAGTTGACGCTCGAGTAGCGACCCCACACCAAGTAGCCACCGATGCCGCCCGCTACGGCCGCGTGCCAGTGCGCGCCGGGCTTCCCCACGCTC